>JAYJME010001668.1:0-15658 GCA_036873775.1 Costaria costata
GAGGACGCCGGCGCCACCGACTAAGTCGCCTTCGTCGGGGGTGATATCGCCGTCATCCCCGCCGGGGACCGAACACCCTCAGGTCGACAAGGGCCCCCGGACAACGAGCCCTTGCAATCGGGGCGGACGCGCTTGAGGAAGGGAACGTACCACCAAGCAACTATTACGGCCCGATCAGCCTATAGCACCCTCTTCAACGAGCGCCTGCCCAACCAGCCTACCGCTGCCCTGCCAACCTGCGATTCGAGCGCGATTTCGGAACCCATGACGCACCGCGTTACGATGCGCTCTCCATACCATGCAAACCGGTGCCATGCCGTGGAGAAGGAGATTGCTGGACTCCAGGAGGCTGGGACGTTGGGGGATGTTCAGCAGCAAATAAGCAGGAACGTGGTCCCGGCCAAGTAGGTGTTAACGTGGAAATCAGCTGGGAACGGTAAGGTAATGAAGACGAAAGCGAGACCAGTAGCAATACAATTTAGCCAGCACCCGGGGGCTGATTGCAGCTAGACTTTTTCAACCACCCTCGCCTCACCTTGCATCCGTTTCATGGCTGTGATAGCATGCGAGTTGCAGTTGGATTTGTGCAATACCGATGTACAACCGGCGTTGGTCCAGGCCGAGCTGAAGGAAATGTATTTGATGCCAATGCCACAGGGCTGTGGAGCGCTGGCGGCTAGAGTAGTACGCTTAAACCGCAGCCCATACGGATTGAAATAAGCATCGAAGTCTTTGAACATTCACCTCGTCACCAGTCTGAAGAGTCTTGGGTTTGAACAGAGCCTAGTAATTGCATGTGTTCTCCGACTCATCGAATCGGGATACTTTGCCATCATTGCAGTGGTGCACGTTGATGCCGGTTTTGCGGTAGGCTGTAAAGAGAGGTGTGATCGGCATTGCGGGGACTTGAGCCAGCTAGTCCCCATCAATACCATTGGTGAGCTGCGATGGTATGCTGGCTGTCACTATTGCCGAGGCAACATTATGGGGTTAGTGACGACTTCAGATAAGTCTCTCGCGGAGAAGACGGTCAACAAATTTGGATTGACCACTAGTAGAACATTCCACTGGTGTTCTTCTTGAGGACTATGATGGCGGTGAGACTGACGGAGTTTGGCCATTTCGAGAACTGGTAGGGAGTTTCTTCTGGCTTGCTAACCAGACCACACCTAGCATATTCGGTGCCGTGAGGTCACCGGCGAGATATGCGCATGCCCCCAAGCTCACGAACTGGAAGACTGCTAGAGGGATGGTAGAGTATTTGAGTTTCACAAGCAGCTACGGCATTACCTTCCAGGGAGGCTGTTTGTCTATATATGGTGGTCTACGCAGATTCAGCTTATGCCCCCGAAAGCCACTGAAAGGAAGTATGGCTCGGGTGATATCGTGATGTGTGGGGGTGGGGCCGTGCAATGGATGTCCAGGACATAAACGTGCACCACACATTCCACGAGCGAGATCGAGTACGTTCAGTGAGAGAGGGCTTTACAGAGGCATTCTTCGTGTGCGGTCTGTATGGCGCTCTCTTCTGCTTGGTTTCAGGGATAATTGCATCATGATTTTCGTGGATAACCACGGTGCGTTTCAGTCGGGACAAACTCGAACTCGAAGCTCATCGTTGTCCGTTACCACTTCCTGCAAGAGCTTGTCGAGAAGGCAGAGCTTGAAGTCTCACATATGGAGGCGGAATAGCAGCACCCTCATTTCTTGACGAAACCGCTCGGTAAGGATGCCTTCCCTTTCCACAGGAGCTTCGTTCTGGACATGACCTCATATAATATTCTTCGTTCTGGTATTTTGATTATTGGTACGGACTTTTGGTATTTGAGCTCCTGAGAGGGATGGGCTCTGGTTTTGACTCTCGATATTGGAGATGTTGGCTTTGATATCATGATATTTGGATTATGCTTCTGATTTATTGTACTTGAGCTCTTGAGTTTGATTTACTCTCGTTATACATATTTTGAGGTGCTGATTATCACATTTTGATAATTTGATTCTGTTTCTGACGTTGGGTATTTCACTTCCTGGTTTTGGTATGGACTCTGGTTCTAGACCTAGGTGTTGGTTGAGATCCTGTGTTTTGGGTTTGGAATTTTATATCCGAGAATCTATTTGGTATTGATAGTTGCATTTATATAACATGAATCGTACCTGGTATGCCCTAGCATGGTTGTATATAACTCGGCGATAGATATACGCACGGGGTGATGCGAATGTGAGTTTTGTGAGATTTGATATTGAGATTCTGGTTTTGAGATTTGGGGTTGAGTTTTGAGATTATTATTTGGGCCCTTCTCCCTTTTTCACTGAGCTGCTGACCGTTTGATTACCAGGCAGATGTCCCTTGTTGAGGTGGCTGAGTGTTGAATAACGGCCTAATACTGAAGTTCAATCCAGTACAGTTTGGGAACTTGCCGTTGTGCTTCCGCCCGTCGACCCCCGTGTGCTCCTGGCGGATGGTCTCGTCGCGGAAGCCCCACGGACATACATTTCACGACGTGGGTGCCGTTGTCCGTCCTGAAGCAGTTTACTCCGTCATCGACGTCCACCAGGGATATCCTCGTCGTCGTGTCCACGTCGACCTTGCTCTTGTTTCGAAGGGTATGGAGCCATCCCATCCGCGTTGCGTCGTCCTTAAACAGGATAAGACAGTGAGTCCCCCCTGCAAAGACGATATATCTGGTGCTGGCAAGGTCAACCAAAACGCGCTGCGGGGGGAGTATCATCCAGGAGGAGGTCGCATTAGGCACCTATGCACACCTGCCCTTTACATGCGCACACCCGATGCAAGCGACCAGGGTACCCGTGGGCTTGATGCCTTGTCTCGCGTCAGAGGCCCTCTTGAGCGCGAGCGCTCTCCACGTGGAAATCCTCGATGCCCACGGCCATGAAACGCCGAACGACGGGGGCGATCACTGTGGCAGCAATCGACGGGCGGAACGCTGAAGGAAGAGGGGGGGGAGTCACCCTACGGGGGTTTAGCCGGCGACGGCGTCGAGGCACTAACCACCGACGCAGTGGAAAAGGCGGGGATTCTTGCTAGGTCTAGCACCTGGTGTACCGCTATTATCACACCCAGCGTCGGTAGAATTGTTAATAGTGCCGGCGTCCTCACCTGCGCCATCATAAGTACCAGCGCACGGGGGGGGAGGAAGTGGGTATGTCTTACCTTTTCCTCACCCCCGGTGGCAGCACTGTCGGTAGTGCCGGCGTCCTCACCGGCGCCATCACTACCGGCACCGGCGCACGGGCGAGCGGCGGGGTTCCTACGGCTGCCGCCCTGGCTACCGCTACCATCACCTCCGGCGGCGCTGGCATTGTCCGTAGTGCCGGCGTCCTCATGGGCACCATCATTTCAGGCACCGGCGAACGGGGGTTCATGGGCGTCAACGCGTGCGCGCCATGCAAGAGGGAAAATGAGAGGAAGAGGGTCACACAGCGGAAACCGAGGTCGTTGCTTTCAATCGACACCCCGCGTTGTCTGGATGGAACAGTAGACGGCCGTCCATCAGGTGGATCCCTTTCACGTCGAGGGTTATTTTCTCCTTCGCCTGCACAGTTGTTTTTGTTGTTCTCACATTAACTCATCGCCAGAATCAAGTCCGTGGTCACAGGACAGCCTCCAATAACTCTGGAGTGGAAGAATACCTCCGAAAACATAGAAATACAGACAGGAATATTACGCACACGAAGGAAGTCAAGCAAATCGTATCCACCTTCAGGTGAGAAGAAATTTAATAAGAAGGGCTCAGCGTACGCATATACCTGGTACTAGATACATACTTTGTACGTTGTACGACTGGCAGCAGGACACCAAGGGCCCGCATACTACCAAACAGGAAAAAGAAGAAGAAAAAGAGAAGATAAAAAAGCAACCCAAAAAACATACGTACCTGGTACCAGGTTCTGTAATTTATGCTCGTACCTCGAAGATTTGGGCCTCGCATCTCACATAATATATGACACCGCTGTGCAAGCAGGATCAGATTTCGGATTGGAATCTTCATCTTGGGCGGTGGGCGGTGCAACTTAACCAAGTTTTAGATTTGCGTTCTTCTTCCATACCCATTGGCCATTGGCCATTGGTCTCTTGACTTGCAGTGTTGCTGCTGCTGTATTTGCATTTGCATGCATGATGATGATGGTGATGATGCGCGTGCAAACTACTATAATAGGCACTTGCCGGTCGAGGGCCACCAGAGCCTACTGGTCAGACGGCAGTAGATTATTGGAGCCAATAAAAGCGGAGCAGTAGATGTACCATTACTCTTAATAGTATGTTGTTCATGTTGAGAGTTACGAGTACTTATTGAACTCAACGTGAACGACAGCGCAGAACATTACCCACAGGCACTACTCTATGATAAGAGTATGATGTTAACATATATACTGGAGAGACAACAGACAACAGGCATGTTTCTGTTTATTCCTCCGCGCCGTTACATGATTATATATGATATATCGACTATCGACACAGAGCGCACGAGTACACTCAACAGCCGGTACTGCTGCTGTACGTACGTACTGCAGCAGTAGTAAGTATAATATGTACACGGAATATCCTCTGGTGTAAATGTTATGTTCCCACAGCAGCAGGTGTTATGTAGTTTCGCGCCACCTTGAAGTAGGAGCAGAAGGCGCAGTTATCTCACCACTGGCGTTGGTGTTGGTGTGGCTGTTGCGGTGTTGGTGGTGATGATGGTGGCAGTGGGTATTCGTGGTGGTGTTGTTGGTAGTGTTGGCGGTGTTAGTGTTGGTGTTGGTGTTGATGGTGTTGCTGGTAGTGGTGGTGGTGGTGATGGTGGTGGTGGTGGTGGTGGTGGTGGTGGTGGTGATGGTGTTGGTTAAAGCCGTCGTGAATTCGTTTGAAGTATTCGCTGCCCCTTGCCTCTTTTTTGGATTCGGACAACCGGCGCCCTGTCCGTGATCCACCGATTTGGTGCATGATCCCCTGAATTCGGCATAACGGTGAAGGACCATGTTCATAAGGGGTGTTCCGCCTGTCAATTTTACAGTTATATATACTGCTGTATACGACCCATGCGACGATAGAGGTGCACCATGTTTTTTTCTGGGGCTCTTCACTTTAGCAGCTCCGTATCACACCCGAAAACTGTTTTTGCGTTAACTGGAAGGGCAGCCCGATGAGAAAGCCCATGGGCTAGGCATTGAAAAAAATGATATTGCTAAACAAGACTGACACTCGGACGATTTTGGGTTATAAGGAGTCCCGTTATTTGGAAACAAAAAAAGCCAAAAACTGCAACCTCTATCGTAGCCCGCGCCATATATATAATACAGCAGTAGTGGGACCTATATATTTATACCAAGGATGGCGGTATAGTGCGAAGGGATTACGGCCGTCCCTTATATCGAGAGGCCGCTCTGTTCGTATATGGTGGTTGTATTGAGAGTTGTTATACCGTAGTGCCGTTCGATTTCAACGGCTCTGCATCGAGTGGCCGCCCTATTCTGACCGCCTTTCATAGTACCCCACCCGTAACACTGGTATTCAGTAGGTATATATGGTCAAGTAGTGATGCTGTTGCTGTTAGTCCTACAATAGGACGGCTCGACCCGAGGTTACTTCGTTGGGCTTTTGATCTGGTCATCGCGGAAGAAATGTACCAGTACAAGCCGAGAAAAAACTCCGATACAAGGATCTTCACGTAGCGGCAAGTACAGCAGAACAGCAGTACCCCCGTTCTCCCCCCGGGCGCCTCACCGGTCCCGTTTGCTTCTATTGATAGGGTATGATTGGTGAATACCAGTCAGTAGGAGTACACGGCGGTTCTTTCTGGGCGCTGGAAGAGATACAAGCAGTAGAGTTAGGTACGTATGGGATATAATACGGTATTGAGTATGTTGTGAAGACCACCTCAATCCAAGCAAGGCATCAACGTCCAAGGACAGTAGCAGCTACACTTTTAATAGCAACAATAATAACTGCAACAATAGCGACGAACAACAAGAATCAGCTCGGACAATGGGTGTGCTGGATGTCGACGAGTAGAAGAACAGTTTAATGTGAAGAACACACACACAACAAGCTGAACAACAACACCGGCAACAACATCAACAGCAACAAGAAGAGTAACAGCGGTATTATAACAATATCATTATTTTATAAATATCACACAGATAGTAGATTCACGGTCTTATGTTTACTACTACCTGGTATAATATTAATATCAACAATTAATTTTGCTGTAGGCTGCTGCACTGATGAGCGGGGCACCGAGGAAAGTCCGTTGCAAGTTAAGGTTAACAATTTAAGACCCGCACATATTATTTTTTCTTCCCTCCTATAATTCCTTACCAGGTACAGTATCACAGTAGGTGTTGGCATTGTGTCTCCGTCACACAAAATCCGAATGCATCCGATCAGAAATGCAATACTATTAATAATAGTAACTGCTGTTGCACCTCTTACTGTAGAGCAAGGCAAACGGTTGCCCTGCTGTTCCCTAGGTGTTACCTGGTATGATACTTTTGGACGGAGGTACAGCAGTAGTACGTTTTTTTTTCTGGGGAATTTTCTTATTTGCGGTCTTAGAAAAGCGACAAAAAAAAGTACTACACCTGGGTCACTTGAAAGCTAAAAACAGGAATGTTTTGGGTATAAGGGCCCCGTCTTAACGAGCAAATATTATCTGAAAATATTATCTGAAAATGACGAACAGCCTTTTGTTTTTTTTATAAAAAAACGCTGCTGTGTCCAAACGACAGCAAATATTATCTGAAAAATGAAAAACGGAAATGGTCGCAAAACCTCGTGGTGCAATTTCTTTTTTGAATCACGGAATACTTCAACCTCCACAGTATACCGACTCGCGGCGAGTGCACCCGACGACGCAGCTGGGTACACCCTACTCGCACACGCGAGGCACCCCTTAGAGCAGGTGGTGCTCGTGGTCCAACCCCCTCTTTCGGGGAGGCTCTGGAAGATGTGTTTTGGGCATCGCCGTTTGTCGGCAGATATTGGGCCGCTCTGTGGCACTCTCATCGTAAAATATATCGCCACAGCCACCTCCTGGCCCTCCGGTTTCTTGCATAGGCACTGCTTGGTCATACTCGACCCATATATGCTGGATGCGATGGCGGGCAAACTCTGCAGCAGCCCCACGCACTACCCCACCCACCGTGCGCTTGCGAACCGGTCATCCTACGTTCCTCTGGGCCATGGGTATCTCATAATCAGATTATATTGCACCCATTTCAGATAAAATTAATCCCTCTGGCATTTAAAAAAAACGAAAAACGAAAACTGAGTTTTCGGGATCTCTACTGCTATTTTTTGCTCTTTGATCAATGAGGTTCAATTGTTCTTTAGATCTGCTTTTAGATAATATTTTCAGATAATATTTGCTCGTTAAGACGGGCACTTACGCATAACTCAATACCAGCATTCAGGAATCCAGCATGACAGTTTTTTCGCCTGTGCAACGTTCTTGGCACCAGTTATGCGCACTACTAATACCAGCTGTATGTCATAAATTTATATCCCTCAGGAGATCAGAGCAAGCACATTAATTCGAAAGGACATCATCGAGATGATACCAAGCCGCACTCTTCCCTCTCTAGTTCGGAGTACACACCGTGTTCCGCCTCAGATGGATCGGTCGTATCCAATATTGCAAAACTCACCTGGTGACGTGCAGGTGACTGGCCGTGTTCTTCCTTGAGTGATTGGAGATTCCGCACGTCTTTGTCCAGTATCGAGCCTACGGCGTGCTGATATTGGAGGGGCGGCACCACACAAGGGCATACCGGAACAAGCGTATCGTTCACAAACGCGTGCCATAAACTGGACAATTTTTGGTGAAGAGCATCAATGCCAGGTCGCCGCGATATTTCCCTCTTCTTCGTCGTCGAGTGAGGGTACATTGGTACATCACCGTGTGCGTGCCGAGAACGTAAGGGTCATACTGCCGTGAATACCTCCGCAGTTCAAGAGCACTCAAGAGCAGGGTTGAACGTAGCATAACGTAACGTACGTTTTGATCGATGCGGCGTCAGCGAAGGCCGAGTTCAACACTTCGGGATTGTGTCCGCGGTCTTCGTTTTGTACCTGTATCTCCCGGAGAAAGTCCTTCGTCGACTCCAAGGCCACGCCGAGATAGGTATCGGCAACCAGGAAGTCCGCCACCTGTCGCCGAGACCATAGGTTTTATGCCAATTCAGTCAGGCTACCTTGTCTTGTTGCCAGCCATGTGTTCGCACGGACAGGAGGGTATACCAAGCACCCGCACCCTTCCACTTAAAATAATGTCCTCCAGGTCAAACTTTGCGGGCGGATCGAATCATTGGCTAGGAGATGCCGGCCCCAAGACTTCGAGTTTTGGCGTGATAGATGCCGGTAAGGAGAAGATTCGTTCAACTCAAACAACCACAGTTAGCTATATCAACCTGCATGACCCTCAAAGTGGCAACGCTCTAAGATCAGTCGGCTTAAGCGTTCTTGGCCGATAGTGTCGGGCCCGCGAGGCAGATGATATCCATTTCGGACAAGGGAATTCATAAACGGCGCTTGGTGATTTATTTGTTTACCTTCATAAATTTTGCTAACTTCCGACACTGGGTCCTCATAGCCGCACGTTCCGTGAACGATATCTCAGACGGGTTGACTTCCTCCATTGTCTTCGCGAGTAGCTCCCGTGCCTCCTCTGGGGAAGATGCCTGAGCAAGCACGTGACACACAAGTGTATACGTACGGACAACTTTTGATGATAGACGGAAGTCTTATTCGCTTGTATACGCTGACGTCCAGGAGAACGTCATCGACTGGTCACGAAAGCATAGTCTAAGCCAATAGGTTTGTGTACTATAGTGATACCAAATAGTTACAAGTTATCTGAGGCAGCAACTCATCTACGTACTTCGTACAAGGTTAAGGCTCAAGCTTTATTTAGTGCCTTACCTTCACGTTAAATCCGGCGGTATGTAAGAAGTTGTATAGTGTATGCTCGCAGGCCTTCATGACAGTCTCGCGGACGTTCAGCGAGAATTGCTGCAGTTCCGTGTCGAGATGGTCACGTTGTACCGCTTGTGCCTTGCAAAACTCTTCCAGGGTCTGCCGTGCATAGCAAAACCGTCCAGCCAGAGTAGTTAAAATATGGTAAACCATTGACACATGCATATTCGTAAAGGCACGCGGGCACAACAGGTCCCTGAAGCACTATTGCTGCAGCATTCCTCACCGCGCGTAAGCTGAACGCCGTTATGTACTTATCGTACACTAAATGTGCCACGAAACAAAGTACAACTTGTGCCACGAAACAAAGTACAACTTGAAGTTAGAGTTTCACATGCCTTCCAGTCTTTCAGCACAAGGATCACTGCAGTACCGCACCTGCGTTCCTGAATCCACTTTGAAGGCTCGCTGGGTGCTAAGCTCGTGGCATAGCTCCGTTAATCTCCGTATCCCTGCTCCCAGCGACGAATGTGTGTTTTTAGTATTCTTAAATAGTGGTAACGGGGGCTGTCTCGGAATACCGACTTGTTTTGAGAAATTGGTTTGTATTCCACAAGGCCAAGGGTTCGAGAGGTCTTCACATAGCTCAACGCCTGCGGTCTAGGATTCCTGTTCACGTCTGTCCACGTAGGTAGCACGGACGTTGGTCAAGGGCATTAAGAAATGCGTGGGACTTGTCTTGAGACTCACCGATTCTCAGCCATGGATGTAGAATGAAGAGGTCTTCTTCAAGAACAGCACGACACTTGGCCCATTTGCGCAAGCGCACGAAGCTCTTCCATTCTACAAATGACTTCCACTGGCTGTACTGCCTGAAGAAAGGCAGGGCTGCTATGCGATGGTATTGCCTGGTGGTCGATACGTACCAAACAAAAGCGTACGCACGAGACAAACTACGTCAACGCCATTGAAATGCCTTCCAGGGTACTATTGCTGTAATTGTACATCGCAGCACGCTACAAACGCACCATTGAGGGTACACACGCAGTTATCGATTGGGGAGGATACATGCACACAAATATATAAGGAAGTTGCGAGGTTTTCTTTGCCGCTTTCGTCGGTTGGCGACTGAGGAACGCGAGCAATTACCTGGTATGTGCTTACTCAAAGCGATTGACGGGTTCGTAAGGATTGCACCCATGGACCATTTTTCACTTGCTTTTGATTGCGTATGGAGCAACCGAGGAGCTGTCTAGTCTAGGCTGCTAGCACGACCACACATGTCGAACCGTGCGAGTCTCAGAACGAAAACGATCCGCACACTCCCGAATACCGTAGATATTGGCGATGCTTTTCTAATTGTTGTTCGATATGCTGTACTTCTCACGTGTACTGGCGTTCGAATTGTTCCACTGTCACGAACTCCGTCCGGTCTCTCGTCGACAAAACCAGTCCGTTCATACTCAATGTGTAGAACTTGTCCGGACAAGATTCAACCGTGTCAACGATGGTCAACTTGTAAGGGTTTTCTGCATCCACCTGATCCGTGAGGGCAAACATCGGCACAGCGACCGGCAGAGGTCAAGAGGGATCGATCGGAATGATCACCGATTGCGATGTTTATTAGAGCATACCTTGCCAGCAGAATATAGTAAGGTCGCCTTGTGCTCACTGTACAAGAGAGCAGCGTCTTACGCATTGCCGCAGGGGCATTCGAGATTCGATAAGGTGTGTAACCTTGGCGGTAAAGCCATGTAGCGACTTCACCTTGCTCACGAGGTTTGTCTGCGCGCCTCCATGACACGAATAAACTTTGGAACATGCCACCGGTGCTACGAATTCAGACTGAAACTACTGTAAAACCCAGCTGCACGCTGCAAAAGGCACCAGCTGCACGTTTCTGTAGGAGCACTGATCGACACTGATCAGACGAAATCAAGTGTTATTAATAGTTGTGGCGCCAGTGGGGTCGGCTAGAAACGGCCATCCATGATACCACGACCAATTTTTTTTTGGTTTTACTGCCAGAGATAAAATCGCGAATGTTACCTTGAGGTAGAGAAACACGTTGGGGTTGCGAAAAGGGTCCTTCCATAGCGGACTGGTCTGCAAGCTCTTGATGAAACCACCATGCGCATCTTGATCAGTGTTGGGTGCTGCAGCGGGACGTTCGTACATCGGGACATGTCCAAGACAAGAAAATTAACATAGAACGGGCGCATCGCTGAGGCTGCAGACTGATTTTTGCCGTTTTTTTAAGTTAGCTAGATACTAAGTCATCCTACTTCGTAGGTACTAAACCACTTCAAATACGGTGCGAGGCCCCCACGCTCAGTCGAGTGACCCAAAATGAGGAAACCGCGCGCAAGCTAACGGTAGCTTCCCGATATTCTTCGTTAGCTCTCAAGCCTCCATCATCTACCGTAGATCAATTTTATAACGTTGACAGTACCTGTATCGGTAGCCTTGTCGAGTTCAGAATTTAGCAAGTGTTCTCGCGACGCCCCCATGATGCACCCGTCGCCACTCCTAGCCCCAACACGTGTAGCTCTTGCCAACTTCCCTGCGCCTGCTTCCCTGGATACAAATAGCCGATAAAATATGCACGGTACAACGCTTGGGGCAATCTCGAGATCATCGAGCATATGGTAACACAAGAACAAAGGAGCCTAGAATCACTGTTATCAATAAACGGAGGGTCGCTTTTACCTGCTTGCACCAAACGTGTAAATTTTACTAACCCCGCAGATATTGCAATAATTCTCATCAAATGTTGCATGGATATCCCGCAGCTTTGGTTGCTTGCAGTCTGTTTGCCTACTCTCATGTCCCATTGCGTCCGTGCCCGCCGGCGGAGCATGTTACCTTTCGCGCTTCTTCAACCCCGCCACAAGGCTGGTCCTTACAGCACCCCCAGCATGTTTTCCAGCTTCACCATCAGCATGATAATGCCCCTGTCAAACAAGCGCGCGAAAATCGTGCATCAGAGCATCCAGCTCAAGACACTAGTCGTCGGAGTGTATAGCGTTGTCGATGCGACGCCCCCCTCGGATTGCTTGTCGTGCTCGGCGGCAAATCAAGTTCAAGTCTCAGCAACAGGCCGCTCTGTTGCCGCTCTGTTTCGCACAACCATTGGATAGTAGCAGTCAGGTTCAAGCGCACTACAACGCAGGTTTCCGTATCGTGTACTCACAAGCAAGGTGAGCCTCGATGTTGACTGATGCATGGGTTTTGCATCCCCACCAGCGGCCTGGGAGTGCAACGCAAGAGCATTACATATGAAAAATTTTGTTGATGCTTGCGGCTGTAGACACTGCAGATATGTCTGACCCAGGACGCCGTCGACTGAGGTCCAGAGTTGTTCGTTACAACTCTAACCAAAGTCATCCGACTAATCTACAGTTCACTTTCCACAATATACTGTAGCCATGTCATCCTAACGGGGTTGGCGGTCTCGCTGCAAAACATTTGGGGATCGATATTACCAACCGATGTTGCCGGCGCATACCAGGTACCGATCAAAGCATAATAATCGGTTCCATCCCCATCCGATCCCGAACTAACCAAATTGGGTTAGATTCCGCACCTGCACATCCGCGGACAGATCACGACTGGCTTTTCTCACGAGTTTCATCCGAGGGGCTATGCAACCTGAAGAGAATGTCGATCCCGACGCCGGTGCACATGACGACTGCGGTTCTTTGCAGGCTGAACGACCAAAGACTGTGGCCGTGCTCGTCTTTGCTCCTCCTTCTCCGTAGTATCCTACTCCGTAGTGTCCCTTGCGATGACTGCCAGAACAACACGACAGTACAACGAGCGAGTGAATCAACAAGAGCCACCGAGGGCCGTGCGCCGGAGCGATGGTTGGGCTAGTCGAAGCACTTCTCTGTACTGCTGTAGCGTTCCTTTCTCGGACGAGAAACAAACATCAGCATCTTGCACGGTGACCTCTACTTGTGGATTGCGTGTGCGATACTTCGAGATTTCGCTTTACCTTGGAGGTCCCACTTTTCTCGATGGGGGCGACGACGGGACTCGCGCTAGCTTGTGCACCGTGGAGGCGGAAGCGTACAGGCGTGTGCTCAGGTCACTTTGCGACGGAACCACGCTCCGGGAACTTCGCCCCGGCGGGGATGTGGGGGGGGATGGCACGACCTGTACAAAACCGGAAGCAGGCTGTACGGTCAACGTGGAACGGCGCCAGAGCGTGCGCCGAGAGAGTCGTCGTCTTGCACTCACAGAACATCACGTTGCAAAATAGGGGCATTAAAAAAAATGGTCGGTTGGGGAGTTATGCCTGGATCGGGACTGTACCAACCCTTGTCTTCGGAGGCTTACGCAGCCGAACAGCAAGCTTGTACAAGAGGGTGTGATTTGCGACCTACGCACTGTAGTATGTACCACTACTATCGTATCTGGTATGATTATTTCTTGCGTTCTTACGGGCGATCGGAGGCATATACTCGTACCAGGTACATATTAATAGTTGGCCACGCGTCGACATGTCGACGGCTGTTGCTCTGTTTTGTTAATATTATATTGATGTTGGACAACGAGGACAGAAGAGGGTATTCATTTGGAAACCATTGTCCATCAGTACGAGGTGAAACACACAAATCCTTCTGAAGATTCTAGATTCGGCTATCATAGGCAGTAGGGCCGTTCTTGTCGCGACTCCCTCTGCCACTTTGGTCCATGCTGCGTATAATAGAGGTCTGTGCAAAACACCGCTTAGTCAAATGATTTGTCGGTGGCCATCCACCCATAACAGTGCGTGGTACGATGCATTTTTTGCAATGCATTACCGGTATCTCTGTTTCATAGCTTGGGACCACAGAGCGTGTTTCTGCTAGGGTGAAGAATCAGCACGGACAATGGGTGTGCTGGGTGTCGACGAGTAGAAGAACGGTTTAATGTGAAGAACACACACATGTTTTGATCTCTTGATTCAGGTATGATATAAACTTAACCTGGTAGGACCGTTAACAAAGGCGAGGGGTGTAGTGATGGCGCCGCGCTACGAGTAGCCTATTATACTGCTCGGCTGTATCCTATGGTATCATATACCAGGTACCTGGCAGGGACAAGCGGCGCTACCCATCTCCTCTTTCACTCCGCTCACCTTATGAGATCCTAGTCGGTTGAAGCCACCCTGAACATCAAGCTCCCGCATCGTGGGTGTGTCTTGCGAGATACCAGATGTTAACGGACACCAGTAATATCGTATGTGCGCGATTCACGAACGTGAAGTTCGTGGATGGTTGTGGATGTTGCAAAGGTAAAGTTGCAAATGGCGGCGGGAATTGTTATCGCCAGTGTCCCATATCCCGCTCGTCGTATAGAGTTACGAGTACCAGCTCCATACAGCAGAGTCGATCCTCGATCCAGTACCCGGATCAAGGATCGGATGCTGGATCCTCGATACTGGATCCTATATCGATATATGATATATGATACGGAAGCTACAGCAACGCGAGTGTGTTGATAGGCCGACCTGCGCTTGCTCCTCATCCGTTACATCTGAACAGGAACATTATTCTCCGCTTTTATTATCATCCTTTTGACCCAGGATCACCTACAAAATAAGTATCAACCACTCAACTGATCGAACTCACAGCTGTCGTATTTGTATTTATTTTTTTAACAAATTATTGATCGATATTCCATATCGGTATTTTGCTCGTATTTTAGGATTCCTGTTGCACAGCAGCACAGCAGCAGCAACAGTAGCAGCAATAGCGGCGCACTACTTCGATCCGGCTCTATCTACCTCCACTCTCGACTCTCCCACCCCGCGCTGCAAGACGTGCGGTGGTTTGCTCACGAATGCGATGGCGCCAAATGCCGTGTGCGTCTCTTTCCCTTACTTGCGGGAGAGGAGCTTTCCTGCCCAGCCCGCAGATAGCACGCTCGGCGGGGAGCAATAGCTACAGGCTGGCAACGGGTTTACGAACAAACACGAGCCGCACGCTGAGTTCAGCGACGAGGGCATGCTCATCTGAGAGTGTGAGACGGGAGTGCTTTCAGATACGCGGTGGCTGGGGTGGCGGCTGGAGTCGGAGGCAATCCATCAAACATGAGTCATCTCTGTCGCTCAAAGCACAGGAAAACGGCGATGCGGATGCCGAAATCCGAGGAGGCGCAGTGCCCAGGACAACAGGCCAAAGCCAGGCTCTGGACATCTTTTCCGGGCCTATCAAGCTGCAGGTGAGTTGCTGCTTTGTGTGGCCCTAGGTTTTCCGCCTGCAAAGTGCTAAACTTGTTGACCAACGCGTTGTCTGTCATCTTGCAGCCTTGCAATAGCATAGCAGGCCGACGGCCGAGTCAGTTCGTCAGTTCTTTTTCTCGTCTTGCTTCTTGTTCGCCCCACTATTAACAGCATGATTTTCGACCTTCGGATTCGCCCCCTGGGGACGACCGCCTGACCACGCATGTAATGCACCACGCACCACGGGTACTCGTGTTATACTATTGCATTACGAAACCCTTGGTTGCCAAACCCTTATATAGGTGTCTTTTGCACTCAATCACACCAGTGTACCTGGTACTATTTATGGTGCGGTAATTCACTACGGATGTAGGTAGAGTTACAGCACTGGTTAGTTCTGTGCTTGCTCAGTGCTTGCGCAGCAGATGAGTACCGGTATGCCACGTATATGTGTGTGTGTGTGTGTTTTCGTCCCATTTTTTCTGGGCGTCAGATGTTTGAACGCACCAACCGGGGTCACACAGGGGGAA
>JAYJME010001669.1:0-15653 GCA_036873775.1 Costaria costata
CCCTCTTGTCACTGGGGGGGGGAGGGGGGGGCAAGGACGCGAAAATGTGGTGCAACGGTGTGCTCTTTGTTTCCCTCCAGTTGTATCCCACAACGCACGTCAACGCAAGGGGGGAGAGGGGAGGCGGGGGCTAAGCGCTTCGTTTTTTGGACGCAGCAGGCGCTCAACAGCAAGAATCTCTTGTACAGGTTGAAATGCGTTGAGTGGCGCACGCTCGCGTATGTGCGGTTACGCAATGATAAATAAGCTGCTTGCTATCCTAGAAGCTCTTTCCGTTTCTGTTTCCGTTGGGTTTTGTGGGGGGGGGGATGAGCGCAGCGTGCGGATAGCGGAAGTATTTTTTTTCTGTAATTTTAGTTTTCTGCGAACAATGCCCCAACATTGTTTTACGAGGGGGGAGAAGAAGAAACGTTCCCCTCTTCTAAGACGTTTTCTTATTTATTTTTTTATTTTTTTGTTTGTGTTGTTGTATTTGTCTCGTTGCGCCGTTCAGGAAGTCGGAGGGTCGCTGCAGGCGACAGAGTCGGCTCTTTCGGCGGTAGCCATCTCCCTAGGCGCGGAGGAACACTGTGTACAGCGATGGAAGGATGCGATGTCTGAGGCAACGCCCGGGACCGGCGACGAGGAGCCGTTGGCGGTGAGTTAGCAAGGGAAGGGGTCGGTTAGAACTGGAAGCGAACTTGAGTTTTCCGAAAAGCATGTGCAGTTGTGCATGTTTGAGCTTGTTCGTTTATGAAGTCGGTTATAAAGGATAAACCGCTGAGCTACTCAGTCAACCCTGTTCGTTTATTAAGTAACTTATAAAGGATAGACCACTGAGCTACTTAGTCAGCTGCTGTCGTAGCGTGGGAACATGTGGATACCAGCTCCTATCCCCTAGATGGCACCGCCTCACTACGTATTATAATCCTTCCAAGTCCGGTCTCCTCGGCACGGCCACTCTGAGATTGCTTTCGTTGCTGACCCCCGAAGGTGTGGTAACGCCACACAACCCACCTCAGTGTCTGTCTCCACACCCAAACTGAACAAAGAGATCTACCTGTTGCGAGACTACCGTCCCACAAAAACAACCGTTAATTAGCCCTTTTACTACCCCAAAAAGTATCCTACTCTATTTTCATGTAGTTTTGTCCCCAAAAACCGTTTCCGGCTCTAAAGGGGTTAAGACATGTAGCACCGCGTGGGAGGTCCTCTCGCCTGGAACGGGTGCAGGAGGTAATAGCAGGATTTCGCGCACGCGTGTCTCATGGCCCTGATAATCTCGCCCCCCCCCCGTGATTCGCTCTCTCGCTCACCCGCTCCCCGGTTTCGCTCCTTGCTGCTTTACAGGAGCTCCTGAACAAGCTCCATGCCGCCGCGGCGAGAAAATTCCCTACCGGTAGTCCGCTTGGGTTAGAGCCGACCACGGGTGCTATCACCATCGCCATCCCCAGGGCCGTGGTGGGCCAGATGGAAGGCACGAGCGAGGGAGGGGATCGGGGGCGGAAGTCCCCCGGTTTCTGGGGAGGCGTTCTGAACGTTCTGTGTTGTCGTCGAAGAACAGAAGGGAGCTGAGAAAACGTCGCTGTTGTTGTTGTAGATTCTAGTCGAAACGTTGTTGGTGGAGGCCGCTTGAATAGAGATTCAGAGCTGCTTCGGTGACTTTTATTTGTTTCTTTCTTCTTTTCTTTTTCTTTCTTCTTTTTTTTGGTTGTAGGGGGTCGACGGCAATTGCGGTGGGGACGTGTGTACGGCACACGGATCGACGTAGAACACCGAGGGTACTCGTAGATCGAGGATGCGTGTGTATTGATCCGAACGGGGGTATGTGCTCCTGCCGTCTATTTCCTAGCAGTAGGTCGAATTGCCTGTCAAGGGATGTGGGTCCTCTTGACCGAAGATCGGCAAGCGTCAAGTTGACATCGCCGGCGCTGTTCAATGCCGCGGAAGCTATCTATGTAGATACAGCAGCAGTACGTAGTCCTTTAACGTACCTGGTACAAAGGTGCTCTTTTTGTTTGCTGGCGAGGCTGTGCGGCCGTCACATTCCGCTCTGCGGTACCTCGTCGTGGTGGTTACGAGCTGTTCGCCTTGCTGGGATTCGGCGGGGCGAACTCCCTAGCCCCGAGCACGCGGCTTTCGATTAAACAAGTCGGAGAGTTTTTCAGAGTCCTCCGCGCACCTGCGCTACGTACGTACGTATGATACGTGCGTACAGGTTCCTGGGAAGATCCCTAATTGTTAAGAGTCGCCCCCCCTTGTTGTCCCGCGACGCTGAATTGGTTGTAAAATAATCCGGAAGAGGCTCCGCTGCTGTCAATAAACCGCTGCCGCGCAGCACGGCTGACACCACTCGCTGCGGTCGATATTTTCGCGTCGTTGAGCATGTTAAGGCCCTCGCCCACTTTCGGTACCGGCCGTGCCGTCGGGGTGTGGACACAACGCCGCGCGCCTCCCCCCGTTCTCCGCCCGCTGCAGTACCTGCAACCTCCACCGACGTTACGCCCGATACGTGCCTGGGCATGGCTTCGCACCCGCTCCCGGAGCTGACCGCCCGCAAAGAAGAATCGCTCGGTGACCTTATATTTGTTAAGAGTGTGGTTCTTATACCGCCACCTACGCGGCCAAAGATACTTAGAGAGGCGTGTTTTGGGGCTTGGCAAGGCCTCTTTTGGCCTTTATGTTGTAGTTGGCGGTCAGTCAAGGGGTCAAACCGCTGTCTCCTGCGTATGATGAAAGCATCTTTGATCGCCACCAGTCTCCTTTAC
Organism: Costaria costata; assembly: GCA_036873775.1. Lineage (NCBI taxonomy): Eukaryota > Phaeophyceae > Laminariales > Agaraceae > Costaria > Costaria costata. The sequence continues at coordinate 2,748 of JAYJME010001669.1, forward strand.
TCAGAATGGGTGGTGGTGGTGCTGCTGCCGCGTGTGACCATCCCACCCCCTTGCTCGCCCCCGCAGGCTGTGGAAGGTTCAGGGGCGTAGGCAGGTGTAGATTCTCCCGCAGTAGGCTTGATCGTCGACGCAACGGGGGTGGTTCATCGCGGGGACGTGCAGGGGACAAGCCCGGCTTGCGCCCGGCCGGGTGAGACTTCAGCGCGACACACCGTCTTGGCGTTGTCTTCGTCTCTTGAGGTCATGGTCCCCAACCTCGGGTATTGGTGGAGCGAGTGCCCCGCGGCAACCACTTGGACGAGCCGAGCGCTGGTCTGCCGTGTTGAATGGTCTGGCCTGTCTGTGCAGATGGATGCTGCCATTGGTGGGCGACAAAGCGATTCCATTCTTGTCCAGAAAATATGAATGGTAAGGGTTTTTGGGTCCTCTCACTTCCGGACAGAGTGCGTAGTGGTACGTATATATTTTCTTGGCGAACCTATCGACCGCTCCAGGTTCCCTCCCCGACGATATCATACCACCAGCAATATTGGAAGCGCGACTGAGCTGTGTGAAACGATCACCACGATAACTTGAAAGCACTCTCAGGAATATCTCTTCTGTACGCAGTACACACGGCGGTACCGCTTTTTTCACGAAGAAGTTAGACACGACGTTCGCCGGTAGATTGAATCTTCCGTTGAAGTGATGATGATCGTTTCTCTTTCCTCGGCTTTTGTTTTGCACAACCCAGGCCAGGTTCTGGCTTATCCCTCTCTCCTCGTCCTCTTCGGGGGCTTTTTAAATAACTAACTCCCGGGATACAATCCAGGGTCAACAGGAGGAGAAGGAGAACGTCCAATTAACAAAATTAACCTGTGTCGTGGGGATGCATAACAGCGCATATTTTATGCTACTACTCGTACTGTCCCTGGCTTCTGTCGATCAAGTCAACCAGCCGAAGATTTTTAGCCGCTTGCTGTGGTGCGTGTTGCTGCATTACTGCTGTGATTCTTTACGAGTGTTGCTGTTGCTGTGTTGCTGTGTCGCTGTGTCGCAACTTGTTCATGTCCATATGCTATCATACTCTTACTCTGTTCACTTCAGTAGACTGCTGTTACCTACCAGTAGACAGAAGACTGTTGACGGTTCACTGGCTGATGCGGCGGAATTAAAAGCGAAACGGCTGGAATGTGCGAAAAGCAACTTTGAATGGTGACGACTCGACGCGACGAGCGTATAACGGAGAGATCCGCGTGACACCAGAGAACCACACAGCGCCGCTCTCGATGCGCTCCGGCGTGTTTGAGCTTGAACCAGACCTCTCTATAGCTAGCGAACAGTGAGCACAGCAGTAGCAGCAGGATACGGCTTCAACATGGGCGATGTCATGGAATTCGACATGGGAACAGGAGGCGGCAGCAGGGGTCGGCCGCCACCACGAATTGCTTCGAGGCTCGCAGCAGGTGGAAGGAGAGCCGGAGCCAAGCCTACTGATGGCCCTGTTCGAGCTAGGCCTCCTTCAGGGTACGTGATTGTCATAAGCTCTCCCGCGTCGCGGTAGCATGGAGGTCTATCTTCGACACCTTTCGTCAGCCGGTGCAAGTGCTGGGTTCGAGAAGATCTTGTCCGTCGCTGTTGAGGCTTTTTACCACGGGCAGTGATGATCCCACACTATAGTCTACTGTAATTCCAAGTTTAATTTTTCCGCAAAAACGTGGGTGCAGTTGTGCACTTTGTATATACCAGGTATATAAGACGCACGGACGCACGAGCACTCGTATATAGGAAAACGAATCACACGACGCACGCGTTCAGCACGGCGGTTTATGCTGACAAGGTTCGCCCGCTGGCTTCCGCTGATACCACCCTGTCCGGATATGTAAGCGCCGTTTGGTATTAATTTTGAATACCGAACAGTTATTATATTTCCTTACACAGTCGTAGTATTCAGCGTAAGCTGACAAGACTCGTGCAGCCATGTTTCTACGTAGCGCTAGAGGAACTGAAAGTCTTGGAACCGGTTGTCGGTCCCGGCGTTAGCTTTTTCTTGCTCCCGTCTCTCTCTACGTATGATAGCGCACCACCGCCGTGTGACACTCGTTGGTTGAAAAACAACGTAGCCCACTCGGTCAGTTGCACTGACTGCGTAGGCTAGTAGCTTACCCCTTCTAACCAACATAATATAAAGGGAACGAGGTACGTGGGGCGAACGAACGGCGGTCATAATGTACCACCGGTGATGTATGTCTCGAATACCCCACCAACCAGTGGTGTATTTAGCTCTACCGTAATACTTCGTACCGGTACCTGGTATATACTTTGTGAGCTCGATTCGGTCTCGGCATTTATCGCAGGGGCGAACCCCTCGCCTCGCGTTTAGGCGTTACTGGCTTGGGAAACGAAGAACCTTCTTCCAAGCCTTTTTACACTCCAGAAAAAGTGATCATGCCGCTGGCCGAGCAGGTTATCATTTCCAACCAACAGAAACCTTTACCAACCACAACTCGTACATTATTAAGAGCGAACGCGAGCTTCTACAGTATTGTTGACCTAGCCTAAAAACAGGGGCCCCTTTTGAGATAGCTGAACCCTTTTTTTAGATGATTTAACTAGTTGATTTGGCACGCGGCGCAACATCACATTTCCCGCATCACCTTCTCCGAAACATAAGTTCCACGAACGCACACAAGTTGACGACAGTTTCAATTATCATGCTGCAAGAGTTATTAGCGACCATACGTATGTAGCAGGGTCGTGACACAAGAAACGCCTTCAATCATCTCCCGCAGTCGACCGCAAGCAAACGTTTAGGTCAGCACGGTTTACGCTGACAAGACTCATGCAATGCAGCCATGTTCCCTACCAGAAGAGTTAAAAGCCTTGGAACCAGTTGTCGGTCACAAGGTTTGCGTCCTTGCTCGTGTCCCTCTCTACTGTACGTAGCCGCACCACCGCCGCGCCTTATGATAGTGTACCACCGTCGTATGATACATTTTCCAACCACAACTCGTGTATACTTCAAAGTATATGCTTTGTTGGTACCCCCACCCTGACCTGGTCAACGCAGTACGACAGTGTATAGAAGGGTGGGGTGGATGAAATCAAACAATTTATCTCTTGAGTTAGTATGGATTGCTTAATTATTTTCTTAAGAAACGATGCCATACGTAACGAGGCCGTAACACAAGAAACGTTCTCAATTATCTACCGCAGTCGACCTGAAGCAAAGGCGTCGGGATCAGGTGCCCCGACGCCCAAGAGACCCAGCTTCGCCACCACAGATTCCTTCCGGACACGTCGAAGGGAGTCGACTACCGGTGCGAGGGGGCGTGGATCGTCGGACGACGAGGCTGCGGCCAAGCCCCTCGCCAGGAGGACAACCGGCTCCCCTCCCAGACACGCGACGGCAAACACCGGGCGTAGGGGAAGCTTCGATGCTGGAGCTGGGTGAGTTAACTTTGTCGCAATGCAAGCGGTACATAGGGGGATTCTGCCCTCGTGTCGGGCTTCCCGGTACTGCGGGCGAGTACTTTGTTTTGACCGTATGTTCGGTCGTCTGCTCGGGCAACATATGCACGGCCTACAGCTCTACAAATGTTGCTATCGTGAGTAAAATCTTCATGAGTAAAATATTGCTACGCACAAGGTTAAGGTTGTTACTTCTGTTCGTCCGTTTCTTGGCTTGTTGATCTTATCGTTTTCAGCGTACCCAAGCTATTTGCAAGCAACGGGTCAATAAAAGGCCGTTATTCTATTATTACGTACCAGGTAATACAAGGTGTTCGAGAATAGACTACTCTATACTGGTATCATATTTGAACAAGCACGCATAACTCTCTCTCTAACAACGCTACGAACAGTCCTTGAAAGGTCGCATGAGGGTGCCAAGCCAGCGGCACGTATCTCGATTTCGTTTCCCTTTCTCGCAACGGTCTGACTGAAATCGATCTCAAAGTTGTCCAAGGTACACGGCCACCATGAAGCCACGTACGGCCGTGTCACAGCTCCCCGCCCTAACAAAGCGATTATTGGTTCGGTTCCCGATCCCCCATGATCCTCACCACGAATGCTTGCAAATTGTCTTGCGCCGCACTATGCCCACCTCAACGATGCAAGCAGCCACTTTGCACTTTGCACGTAAAAACGATTACGGAGCCCAAATTCCGATTCCACTGTTCTCTCCTCGAACAAATACGACAACAATACGCTGAAACGTGTAAGTGCACAATACATAGATACTTGTAGCGCATATATACATGTATATTATTTACATATGTATATACAGTATACCAGGTATATATCATCCTGCCAAAACCCGGGCTCCGATGGGCACATTCACAAACCTAAGATACAACACCAAAAAAACTACTTAAATCTTGCTATTTTTAAGACGTTCATTAATCCCCACGTCCAAGGGAGACGGCATGCTGAGAAACGTGTAACTGCATTTGTTTCACGTCGACATACATGCACACTCCACAAAACAAACACAGGCCCACCGGAGTGGGAAAATTTCGCCTGGGCCAGAAAATCGAGGGGCGCTTCCGCGGCAAGGGGCGGTGGTATAAAGGCCGCGTAATCGGCGTGAACCCAGGAGGTACGTACGACCTGCGCTACGAAGACGGGGACGAGGACCTCGGACTAGATGCTTCTGCCATAAAACCGGCAGACGGTGCAGGCACAGGCGCCGCTGCCCGAGACCCTTTCCCTAGGTCCGAATCTTCCGCTGTATCGGCTCGAAATGGCGGTCAACACGAACGAGGGGCGGCGGGGGGGCGCAACAGCCCTCGCATCGGAGACCGGGTAGAGGCTCGCGTACCGGGGACGACACGGTGGCAGCAGGCCACCGTCGTCGGCGAAAACCGAGACGGCACATTGGACGTCCGCTTCCGGGACAACACAGAAGAAAGAAGCCTCGATCCTAAGTCGGTGCGAGTGCTGGCAGACGGCAACGAGGGGGAAGAAGGGCGGAGGCGGGGTAGGGCTGCCGAGTCGTTTCGGGTAGGGGATGACATTGAAGCGCGATACCGCGGAAAATCGACGTGGTTCAAGGGCGTCATCCGACGTGTGAACGCCGACGACAACTCGTACGACATTCGGTACGCAGACGGCGACCAAGAGATGGGCGTGGATTCGAGCCTAGTGAGATCGCTCGGTGGTCGTCCCGGCGTTGGCGGTGGCGGCGGGGGCTCGTCTGATGTGGAGGCCTCGAGCTCTGCAGCAAGCAGGAGCTATCGTGCGGGCGACAAAGTGGAGGCAAGGTTCGGCGGTAGGGCTCGCTGGTTCAAAGCCACCGTGCAACGCGCGAACAGAGACGGCACGTTCCACCTCCTCTACGCCGATGGCGACGAAGAACGGGCGGTCGATAAATCCCTCATGCGCCGGATAGATGCCCGTGGTGGTGGAGCACGGTCGGGGAGCAGAAGTCCGGGTCGGCGGGTCATATCCGGCGCTAGCTCTGAAGAAGATCTATTGGCGAACCCAGGCTTTCATGAGGGCGACAAAGTCGAGGCAAGATATAAGCGGGGGCGGCAGTGGTTTGTCGGAATTATCCGCGCTGTTGGTCGGGACGGAACGTACGACATCCGATACGAGGACGGGGACATTGAAGACGGCGTTGATCCGGGTCTCGTTAGAAAAGTTGGCGCGGGCAGCACCGACTCTCTCGGGTCCACAGCGGGTGCCAAGAAGGGAGGAGCCGGCGATTTCTTGGAAGGCGAGAAAGTCGAAGCGCGTTTCGGCGGTCGATCTCGCTGGTACAAGGCGACCGTGCAGCGAAGAAATCGCGACGGGTCGTTCCATCTACTCTATGCCGACGGCGACGAAGAGAGAGCGGTCGAAAAATACATGATTCGTAAAATCGACGAACCGGAGCAGGGCTACGCTAAGGCAACAGGTCAGAGGTCGTCGTCAGCAGCCGCTGCCGATCGAGGTTCCAATCAAGTAGCAAATCGCGGCAAGCTCCGCGTCGGAGACGATGTAGAGGCGAGGTACAAGCGGGGGCACAAGTGGTATCCGGGTGTCGTTCGAGCGGTCAACCGGGACGGAACGTACGACCTGCGGTACAAGGACGGCGACACAGAGAGGGCTGTAGATCCGTCACTTGTTCGTGGCGAGGGCGGTGTCAGTAATGACACGCTGGCTTCGTCGGAGGAAGCGGCAAAAGAGACCGGGTATTTCCGAGGTGACAAAGTCGAGGCGAGGTTCCGCGGTCGCTCGAGCTGGTTCAAGGCCACGGTGGAACGGGACAACAGGAACGGTACGTACCACCTGCTCTACGAAGATGGGGACGAAGAGAGAGCTGTCGGCGCCGACCTCATGCGCCGCGTCCGCGGGAGAGACGGTCTAGCAACCGCGGCAAACGCCAGGGCGATGATGTCAGGGGGGCGCAGCCCCAACCGTCGGTCAAGCAACGAGACGGACTACGAATCGGTGATGAAAAAACATCGGGTGGGCGACGACATCGAAGCCAGGTACAAACGAGGGCGTAAGTGGTATCCGGGTAAAATCCAAGCCGCAAACCGAAACGGAACGTATGACATCCGCTATAAGGACGGTGATGCAGAGCATGGTGTAGAAACGGCGCTGATCCGACAAAGCGGGAGAGGAGGAGAATTATCAGCTGAATTCGCAGAAGGATCAGAAGAGGAGGAGTTCGCGGAAGGCGACCGAGTGGAGGCGAGGTTCGGCGGCCGATCGCGTTGGTTCAAGGCCACCGTTGAGCGAAAGAATCGAGATGGGACATACTTCCTCGTTTACGCGGATGGCGACGAAGAGCGAGCGGTGGAGAATAATCACATTCGGAGACTCGGTGGCGGCAAGGAAGGACATAGTAGAGCGGAAAATTCTCCTAAAAGGGTTGAATCTTCATCAATCGGTAGAGTCTCGCAGGTGGAGACTGCAAGGAGGGCTGCAATTAATGTCGGCGACGATATCGAGGCAAGGTACAAGAAGGGGCATAAGTGGTACCCGGGAGTAGTTCGCGCTGTGAACAGGAGCGGCACGTACGACATCCGGTACAAGGACGGCGACAGTGAGTACGACGTAGACCCAACCTTCGTCCGCCGTTCGGTTGACGACGAGCCCCCGACAACCAACGCGGACCCGAAGAGGCGGGGTGGTGAATACTTAGAGGGCGAGAAGGTGGAGGCCAGGTTCGGTGGACGTTCGAGGTGGTTCAAGGCTAAGGTTGAGCGAGCGAATCGCGATGGCACATACCACCTCCTATATGCCGATGGTGACGAGGAACGATCGGTACCTAAGACCCTCATGCGCAGGCTTGGAGGTGATGTGGCGCAAGAAACAAAGGGAGTCAATGCGAGAGGGGGGGCTTACAACGATGGACACAAGAAATTTCGCGTGGGGGATGAAATCGACGCGAGGTACAAAAAAGGGCGCAAGTGGTACCCTGGCACAATTCGAGCGGTGAACAGAGACGGCACGTTCGACATTCGCTACGCGGACGGCGACACAGAGCGTGACGTCGAATCTTCACTGGTTCGTGGTAAGGAAGCTGCAAGCGACGACTCTCAAGACCCCATCACCGACGACAACTTTCTCGAGGGGGACAGAGTAGAGGCTCGTTTTGGGGGGCGATCGCGTTGGTTCAAGGCCACCGTGGCGCGTAGACATCGCAACGGCACCTATTCGTTACGTTACGAGGACGGCGACGAGGAGACGGCCGTTGAAAAGCACTTTATTCGCAGGGTCGGGGCGGATAAACCTTCCGCATCCGAGAGTAAAAGTCCCGGACGGCGAGTAGTGTCGGGCGCCGATTCCGACCTCGATTCATCTGTGGTGAAGAAACTCCGGGTCGGTGATGACGTGGAAGCGAGGTATAAGAAGGGCCGAAAGTGGTTTCCGGGGATTGTACACGCGGTCAATCGCAATGGGACGTTCGACATCCGTTACAAGGACGGAGACAGTGAGCGCGACGTCGAACCTGAACTCGTTCGTGGTCTGGGCAACGAGCCAGGCGGTAGCGGCGACTTCGCGGTGGGAGATAAGGTAGAGGGTAGATTCGGTGGCCGTGCTCGTTGGTTTAAAGCTACCATCGAGAGAACCAATAGGAACGGGACGTACGACCTTCTCTACGCCGATGGCGACTCAGAACGAAATGTAGAGAAGGACCTCGTGCGCGGGATCGGTGGAACCAACGGCGGGCGGGTGGGGAGCAGGAGTCCCGACCGGCGGGTGGTGTCAGGCGCCGGCAGGGACGACTCAGCGGAGCCTGGTGGCAGAGCGGAACTACGAGAAGGTGATGAGATAGAAGCCAAGTACAAGCGCGGTCGCATGTGGTACCCCGGGGTGATTCGCACCGTCAACCGCGATGGAACATTCGACATTCGGTACAAAGACGGAGATAGCGAGCGTTCGGTAGATCGCGCGCTAATACGATTGGCGGGTGTGAACGGAGTCGATTCCATGGCCTCTCGGGTAGACGTCACCACCACGGGCAGTTTCGTGGTGGGCGATGAAGTCGAAGCGAGGTTCGGAGGTCGATCTCGATGGTTCAAGGCCCGAGTACAACGAAAGAACAGGGACGGGACTTACCATCTCCTCTATGCCGACGGTGACGAAGAGCGGAGCGTGGAGAACCACATGATGCGCAGAATTCACCGAACAAACGATGATGACAATCGTGTACCCTACGGGCGGGAGGAGTCCAGACTAGGTCGTCAGAGATCCGGCAGCGCCGAAGCGCTCGGGTCGAACGCCTCCGGTAGCTATCAAATCGGCGACAAGGTCGAGGCAAGGTTCGGTGGCAAATCGCGGTGGTTCAAGGCCACAATCCAGCGTGAAAATTCAGACGGTACCTATAGTCTACTCTACGCCGACGGTGACCGCGAGCGGGCCGTAGATAAGGACTTGATCAGGGCCACAGCAGGGAACGACGAAGCCAAGGGAGGAGAGTTGTCTACCGCTGAATCTCATCGCGTCGGAGACGATGTCGAGGCGAGGTATAAGCGCGGGCGGAAGTGGTACCCTGGAGTCATTCGGGCCGTTAACGTCGACGGCACGTACGACATCCGGTACAAGGATGGAGACTCCGAGCGCAAAGTTGAGGCCGCGCTCGTGCGACAAAGTGAGGTTGTTGGTAGAGACAGATCCAGGACTCCAGAGACGCGGACAGCTGGCGGCTTCAATGTTGGGGACAAAGTTGAGGCCAGGTTTGGCGGGGGGGGTCGCTGGTTCAAAGCCACCATCAAGCGGACGAACGTGGACGGTACGCTAGACCTTCTCTATGCCGATGGAGATAAAGAACGTGGTGTTGAGAGCCACCTCGTGCGAAAAAGAGATGGAAGCGGGAACGGACCAGAGAGCATGCGAGGTAGGGCCAAGCGGGCAGTGTCCGATGGGGATTCTGATACCGACGTCGAGTCTGGCGAGGCTAAGGATAATGATCGCAAAGGTCGGGGTACGCCTCAGAGAAAACACCCTCCCCGAGCAGGGGAGGAAGTCGAGGCCCGCTCTCGAGGCGGTTCGAGGTGGATGCCTGGCAATGTTTCGCGAGTTCATCGCGATGGGTCCTACGACATCGACTTTGAAAACGGTGACAGCGAGCGGGATATCCCAGCAAATCACGTGCGATACACGACTGATGGGGAGACCCGCCGCGATAGAGATGTTGACCGAGGGCGTTTCGGAGACGTAACAAATAGGCAACGCAAGTCCACGCCTCTAGCAGGTGACCGTGTGGAAGCACGTTTCCACGGACGATCGACTTGGCGAGAGGGTGAGGTGACCAAGGCGCACACCGACGGCACATACGACATAATCTATGCGGATGACCAGCGGGAAAGACGAGTCGATCCCATTCTCGTCCGTCTTCCGCACAACGCTGCCTCGCGCGAGGAAGGCGCCAGCGCAAGTAGACGCGGAAGAATCGCGAGCAGCTCCAGTGACACGGAGGAAAGCCGAGAACAGATGGAGCGAGGTCGCAGCAAGGAAAGGAAGGGTGTACTGCAGGAACCGGCAAGCGAGGAGGCGGAACTTGCGGCGACAAGAATACGCCGCGCCCTCCGCAAAGCCGGGAAGGATGTTGACGACTTGACGCGGAAGCTCGAGCGTACACGAAAGGAGGGTGATGGCAGAGACAAAAGAGGCAATCGTAGGGTTGGGGGCATCGACAAGAACGCTTTGAAAGTCGTGTTGGCAAGCATCGGCGTGGAGATATCTTCCAACGAGGCGCGGGCACTGTCTCACTGCTGCCCAGACGTACACAATGACCGCTGTTTTGACCCCTCGGCCCTAGCTTCGCTGGTTCGGGGCGACCCACAGGAGGATAGGAAACATGGAGGCTCTGCGGACAAGAAGCGATCCCCCAAGCCGCGCGGTCGTGGCCTCCCATCTTCGTCGTTGCTGTCGTCGTCGGAGTCGTCAACGGTGATGCGCCGGCGATCGCGGGGAGCTAGCCGACACGGTGGTTCCCCCTCGTCTACAAGAACCAGCAGCAGTAGCGAGGATGGGAATCGGCCAAGCCACCGGAACAGCCGCCTCGAAACGCGGGGGGTGGACAGAAAGTCCAGGTCACGGAGCCAGTTGTCTGCGTCTAGGAAGAGGGAAAGACGTGGATCGAGTGCTGTCGGAACGAGCAGTAGTGACAGCGAAGCGGGTGGTAATACATCGTCTGAGGGGAGGGGGGACGGCGGCGCGCTGGTGAGCAAGAGCGGCATAAGTGCACTGAAGAAGCTGGGAGACCCAGCGTTTGATGGGAGCATGCGGCGGGAGTTCGTTAAGCTTAGCGGTGGACGACGACACGAGTTGTCCACAACCAACTTGAAACCGTGAGTACCATTTGGCAGTCAATGTTTAGTTATTGTGTGCGCATACCGGTACCGACCGATTAGCTTTTGAGCACGAAGTTCAGCCAATAAGCGATATATATGTAGTATACTTCGGTATATATATTTGCATGACCCTGATTTGTGACTTCTCAAGGTAAGCACGCAGTTCTGTGTGTCTTGGTCTAGCCAGCACAGCAAGAGAGCAGCACATCCAGCAGCAAGCAACCTCTTTTGAAACGCCTGTTTGTCCCGTAGCACGGTGGCTTACTGCAGTGTCTCCTACGACCCGTGTTGCCTCGTCTCACGAGACGGTTTTGGAGGTTGCATGCGTCGAACGGGCACCCCCTCGCCCGGTTCAAGCGTTTGCTTCTAGGACAGATGAACGCAGGGCGGCGATCCAAGAAAATGCGCAACTCAACTGGATTGCTCTTCTTGCCTCTTTGATTCCATGTTGGGATTCACCAACCAAAATACGCACGCTGCACAGCTTTTATTTGTCTTGTTCCGTCTTTCCTGCAAAGGCTACTACGACGCTTGAGGGTTAAACTCGACGGACGGGCCCTCGCCGAGGTGATCGCTATTCTAGACACGGAAGGCACCGAGTGCTTCTCTCTTGAAGGGCTGCTTGAGGCGGCGCTGTCGGCGGTTGAACAAAAGAAGGTGAACTCGTTCAGGAAATGTGATGCATCCATCCCAAACAGTTATGGTCGTGTTTATGTTTCCTGAGCAACTACTCTCTACGACGAGGTGACGCTTTTTCCGCCGAATCAATTCGGGGGTAGTAGTAGCCTTGGGTGAGAGTCTTCGGCGGATCGCGGCAGAGAGGCCTCACTGATCCCAATATATACGAAGTATACGAACTAAAGCGACGACGAAATGTTACGAAAGGAGCACAACACGTTAACGTGTCACACCGCACTCAATCAAGGGATCGACAGGACACGCACGAAAGTAATATCGATGTACGCACGTTTGCAAAGCGGTCCTGAATACGCGCGACAAGCAAGCGCCGGGGGTGCATGCTTCACCACGATGGCCTCCATGCTTCACTCGCCTGACTTTCACCCCCCCCCCCCCGCCATTAATATCTTGGTCGTGACCAGGTCGCGAGGGTTTACCCCGCCATTAGCGAACAGACTTTCACACCCACCACAATGACCCCCGCGCTTCGCTCGTCTAACTTTCGCCGCCGCCATTAATCTCTTGATCGTGGGCAGGTCGCCAAGGTTCACGCCGCTATTAGCGAACATATTTTTACACCCAGCGGCCGCGGGGGCAAGCGCAAACAGAGCAAAGAGGCTAAGGCTGCCATTACCGCCATCTCTAAAACGCTGTCCAAGATGGACCACCCTAAAGGTTCAGGACTCCTCGAGGTTGGGGACATGAAAAATGTGGTGAGAAGCTATATAATAAAAAGTGCGTTTTTTTTTCACAGATTGATGGCCGTCAAGAGGCTCCTCCGTCAACGCAAGCATGGCAAGTTTTGGCTGTTCAGTCTGTCAACCAAAGGACATGCTGCTGAGCAGGTCGGTACGGTAGACCGTTACGGGGAAATTGGCCATAGTAGTGAGGACCAAATATAGTTGTTAAACAGTAAAAATAGGGTAATATACACATAGGTTTTTGTGACTATCGTAGGTCCTGATTACTAATTTCCCCCCGCAATAGAAGTGACACAAACTGCTGCCTGTTCGCTGGAGAATTCTCGGAAACTCCTCCCCTTTCGATACACAGAAGTGACACAAGGTGCTGCCTGTTCGCTGTGCATTCTAGGAGCCTTCCTCCTTTGATATATATGAGTGACGCGGAATATCTCCGTTAGTCAAACTGCATCGCCCGGTTTGAACCGTGATCGACGCCATACGATACCCCCTTCTTGTTGTGCTCTCGCTCTGTTTATCTGCCTGCGCGCAGCTTCAACAAGCGGGCGCAAAAGTGCGCAGTGCAGACGCCCAGGTAATATCGGAAAGACTGGACCCAGCCGATCGAGGAAAGATGGACCGAGAGGCGCTGGTCACGTGGCTGACGTCGGGCCTCGACCCTCTGCAGGTGCGTCCAACCTTGACGCGTGCAACGATAGGGGGGGGGGGGAGCTGTTCCATCTTTGTTTTGGGGCGCCGCATCTCAGGAGCTTTTT
>JAYJME010001670.1:0-15649 GCA_036873775.1 Costaria costata
CGCACCCATTGTCCGTGCTGATTCTTCACCCTAGGAGAAACACGCTCTGTGGTCACAAGCAACGACACAGAGATAATTCATTACGTGGTCCCCCGTAGTAGGCTCTGGGATTGTTGATCTGGTTGCACTTTCGTGTTCTCTCCAACTCGGTTTTTGAGCGAGGTGTTCAGAGCTCCTGCAGAAAAAAACAGGTGCTATCCCTACCACGGTGTGCCTCTAACGCAACACCAACAGCAGCATCACTATCGCCGCCTTGTCCGTGTGGCTTCCAGTCCATCGTTGACGATCGTTGACGCGGCAACTTTCAAGACTTTCTCCCTGGTAACGGCCAACTTCACTGACCGCGAAGAAAAGCACTCCACGCCCCCCCCCCCCGTTCGCGGCACCCCCCCCACTCAACCGTTCACGTGTGTGGGTCCAGGAGATGCAATAAAACAAGTAAAAAACGCGGATACTCTATGCTGCAGGAGCGAAGCTTTAGTTTGTTCACCTCGCAATATTCGGTGGAGAGTGATTCCGACGAGCCATCCGATCCTTCCCACCAGGCGCACTGGGGCTCGGTTCCGTTCGATGAGCACTCCACCTCTCGCGTCTATTAACGGCGTCAAACGATGTCAATGCAGGCCGAACGTTATTTGGCGTGGCAATGCGATAAAGTGACCATCCTCGGCGTGGCGCAAAGGATTACCCATAAGGGTACCACTTGATGCACTCTACGCACAGGAGTGCCAACGTAAAAAGCGTAGGTATGGGCCTAATTTTCCGGCCTTTAGCAAGGGCCGTACGGTAAACTGTTTTGGTGAGAGACGCAGCGTGTGCGGTCAGTATCACAAGTAGCCCGTCATCACATGACTAGCTTCTACAGCAGTATGGCACGGCATTTGTCATGAAGGACGTCCAGAGAAAAAGAACGCACATCGCAAGGCCCAGTCGCAGCAAAACATCTGTCAACGCTGCATGCGTCTCACCAAGGCCGTCCCGGCGCAAACCGTGTTGATCTCGGTGCCGTTGGGGCAAATGGACGAAATCGTTTCTGTCGAGTCCCAGTCGCACGTGTGGTTAAACGCGACAACGTCCTGGGGATCCCACGATTGTGACACCGAGTTGGGCAAAATAATCTGCCAAAAAAAATAAACCGCAACGGAAACGGATGCAGAAAGGGCGACAGGGGCGACAGGCGTTTTGCAAGCGAGCAGCGTTTTCATATGGCGATGATCGCAGCTCGTCAGAAAGGGCGACAGGCGTTTTGCAAGCGAGCAGCGTTTTCATGAAGAGGTTATCGCAGCTCTCGTGCACGGGGCATGATACGCCTTCTTTCAGGCCGGGTATTTCGAACTTCGTTTAACGCTCCTCGTTGCAACTGTAGGTACTCATAGCCTGATTGGTAGCCTTTTCGTACAGTGGTGTACGTACCCCCACGGGGAGCCCACTGTTCATCTTAGCCTACCACCACGCCTTCGATATTTTCTACCGTACAGCAAGACCTTGCTGCACATCACAGTAATTCGGTGTACCCGCCCCATGTTTTTCGTTTGTCGCTTTTTCGTGCTATGATATGGTTACTTGCGCCATGGGGGCTATTTTGCCGTACTGTCCGGGCCATGCAGTACCTCAAGGTCCCCAAGATCGTCCAGTAAACGTCGAAGGTCGCCCTGCTCCCGCTCCTGCACTGTAATCACGGCTGCGCTACCGCGGGCCCTTAGCCGTCGCGATGAGGTGGTCTCATCGGCGTCGACGTAAAGACGGACGATCGTGGACACCACGTTTGTGCTGTTCGTGCTTGACGTAGTGTTTCCAGTCTGCGCTCGGTGTTGAGATGTCAAGGTGTCGGAGGTCGAAGTGTCGAGATGTCAGGGTGTCGAAACAGGCGAAGATATGCTGGGGGTGAAAACAGCACGGGGACATGAAGCAAATCCGAATGGACTCGATTTGCAGAGGGGCGCTTTGTTTTCATATTACGAACTTGTAGCTCCTCCTACCTGAGTTTTTTTTTTTCTCGTCTGCAACTCAAATACCCGCTTGTCGAAAACCAAGCATGCACCACAGCGATCGAAGCGTGGACATAAAAAAAAAAGCATCCTAAGTAAGGCAGGTACTGATAAAAAGTAACCCCGACGACATCATCGACGACGATTCTTGCCTTTCTAGGGTCGATGATCCACTCGGCCACAGCTAGCGACAGACTGGATACATCAGTCAAAGCGTCGGTGATCTCGCTAGGCATGCCAATTATTGGCGCAGACCTCCCCGCCGTCTCATCTGCGGCGGTTACCGGCGGTGATATCTGCCAAGAAACGCGACGGAAGCAGCACCCGTGCAGACTTATCAATAGTCGTAGGGTGCCGATTCTTACACATTTTCGGGAGCGAAACGAGAACAGGATAAACAACGGCGCTGAAGATGACCAGCTTATCGACTGCATCGCCGCAAAAGTACCACGATAGACGCCTCCAGCCATGCTATCGCCGGCTCAACGTGTGCCCCCTATTCCCCACCTAAAGATATGCCCCCCAGTGGTCTGCTATCTCCAGGATACTTAACAGTCCCGGGTATTTACAAAGGTGATGTTCATGCAACACCACTTTGCCCAGGCAAGGTCCCATGCAGCATCGACCATAATCTGAACCGAGCCACACGCATGGATTTTGCGCGTTAGAACAGTTAAACGCATCCCAACATTTTCCTCTCCGGGTGCAACAACGGGATCAGGCATATATAGCCAGCCGGGTGTCACCTGAACTTCTCCTACTGTAGCCGCGTCGTACACCCCCGTAGAGAGCCTAAAGTAGTCGCTCGAAGCCTCTTCCGCGTTTTCGCCCACAACTTTTCCAGCCACCTGCGCAGAAATGAGACTCCCCAGCACGTCGGACAGCTCCGCAACATCGCTTTCCTCTCCGAGACTTGCCGATGCGAGTGTAAGCTGGACACCGTAGCCGATATGGTCAAGGTTCACGATATGGTCAAGGCAGACGATACGGTCAAGGCAGACGATACGGCCAAGGGGCAGGCCGATACAGCCCAGCAGCAGCAGGTGGTCCAGGTGTGGAAGTTCAGCAGCATACAAGTGATACACGAGGAATCACGAGCCCACGCGCCGCGAGGTTCGGGGCGTTTTTGTGGCATCGGGCACTGGTTGCAGCGCGGTAGCCAGGGCCCCACCTGTGCAGACACTGTGGGCTAGAGCCAGGAACGAAACTGATGACAACGATGCCTTACGTACAAACTCCCAGAACAGCATCACTTGTGTATTTATGGCACCGTACATCATAACTTCGCCTGTGACAAAACGTTCTCTGTTCGGAAGCTTTCCGCCGGTATAAGGCAAGCCAATACACGCAGGCAAAACCATCTCCATGAAAAGCAACCACGGCGAATTAATTACCTGCCCGATAGTTTCTACCAGCGCCGTTGCGGCCGTGCTCGCCACGCCGCTTCCACTGTCGTCCGCCAGGCGGGCCGTATCCGCCGCCAACTCCAACGTGAGAGCCACGGACGACTTTTGCATCTCTTGCGGAACCACGGAAAGCTACACGCATGCCGCGCGATCGGGAGGCGCGGACCAATGTCGACGGGACGGAAGAAATACACATTGGTGCTGATTTCATGTTGGCATTTCGTGGCACTTCAGATGTATGACGGGTGAATGCGTGAGCTGCAGCTTATTGAGACGGAACCGAGATATTGAGTTTCGGGGAATATGAGGCTCCGGCAGATTTTTGCATACAGATCTGGAGAAACGAAGATAATGCGTACAAAGGGCATGGGGCAGGCAGTCCTTCGCTAGAATCGTTATTCTGTGGTTGCTAACAGGGTTGGGCCCTCCTGCGCCCCGACAGATTGGCATCAAAAGATAAAAACACACTACTCTCGTCATACGCTAACACTAATATTTGAGTTCACCTTAGCCAGCAGTGTTGCCTGTCTTGCGATCGTTTCCCGGCTTACGTCTGAGACCTCCGCTGCCTCCTGCGCGTACTCCAGCGACGATTGCCGAATCCCTTTCAACACATCTAGCTCTTCGAGGGTGTACTGGCAACCATCCCCGCCATATCCGTCCAGGCACATGCAAGAGACCCAGCAAGCGGCGACAGAAGAATCTGCCAGGCATTCTGTGGAATTCAACGCCGCCCCCGACGAGGAGGAAAAATACTCGCAGGTACCGCGGGTCGACGTCCCGCAGTCGTTGGGGCACGCTTTGGCTGGAGTCACGCATGTCTGATTGGTTGCGGTCGAACTGGCCCCCGGGCAGTTGTTGTAGTAGCAGTCAGAGTCGGCGAGGCAGGTAGAGCCGGCGAGGCACGGGGTGCAGGAAGAGCCGCCGCAGTCAACGTCCGTCTCGTCCCCATCCTGCAACAGTACACGGCAGCGAGCAGCGACATAGAATGGGATCACATGTCTGCGGCAGCACATTCTGTACAAACGACTAGTAACAGTGATGGACCTGTATCGATACACTACGTGACCACGACTTGAGCGAACGACTGGCGATGGAGCTCGATCAAACTTTTGGCGCAAAATATGTACCGAACCATGCGTCTTTGATGCCAACCACTTCTTTGCTACGAACCCTATTTATTCCATACTCTGCCATTACACAGGTCACCGGCAGGATCGCTTTCTCACCAACGCTTCATTGGAGCACGAACTGTCCAAAGCTGTCGTATCGATGCACTGAGAGTTATCTGCTCCCAACACTCCGACACTGCCAGAAGCACACTCCCCGCAAGTGTTGTCCTCGCGTAGTCCATCGGTTCCACAATCGCCGCGGTTGAGGGCCTCACAGTCCGGAGCAGCCGAACAGTTGGCGGCGTTCAGGCTCGAACTTGCCGTGTCAAGCACCTGAAGTTCATGTGGTACGTCGTAACACGGATCAGGAGGGCTGGAAGGACCGATATCCAGCATGGTCGCATCTTATCACATCCAAAGAAACGTGTTAGACCTCGCTTGCGATGCGATGCATCACCATATCTTTGAGGGGGACGGAACCACCATTGCCTTGTCGGCATCCTCTCCGTGCGTGGCACCAACACACCGAGTTAGTTAGCCTTCAACAGACGAAGCGTTACGTACCCAGACATGCCGGGCCTAGGAAACCGGCGTACCCGGTACTGGTACAGGCTAACCGAATATTATTATTTTTCTTGACGCACCTGCATCACAACGTCTGTGTCGCCAGCTTCTAGCCCCGCCGTTGCGGCGTCCGCCACCAAGTCGCCCATGTCCTCTACACCCCCCTCATAGGGCGTTACAATTACCCCGAATGTGGACCGCGCGGAGGCACCGGACGTGTCGGTGGCGTACACCGAGGCATACAGCGTGGAGTTCGACCCGTAGCCCTGGAGGGTCGGATTACGGAATTCAGCGAACGCCGGCGTGTTCTTTCGGCATCATGGCAAAAAACCGGACCTAGCTGGGGTAATCGTCTGTCAGAAGCTTTGTTTAATTATCCGTTGATCGAAGAGCCACCTTGGGGCTATCGAAAAGTGCGTTGAAGTTGCGCTTTTCGCTTAGTCTAGAAAAGAAAACGTGCAAGCCTTGGCGAGAGTCATATATCCGCTGACACTCATCTACGAAGTACATGATGCTACGAGATTGCTATTAATAAACCTTTAGGTCATGCGGTGCTCGCATACGCCCGAATAAGTAAACCACTATAGAATCAGCCTAATCGCCCTCATGCCCGCCATAAACACATCACCACGTAAGCTGCTGAATAACAAAGCCCCCCCCCCCGTCCCAGGATTACCCACTTGGGGCAGGTACACGTCCGACGCTTCCGAGCTCTCGCTTGCAGCCTGCAGCACGACCTCCCCGTCGATGTCGCTCTCGTTGGCGCTGCCGCTCACGTAGGCGAAGATGTAGGTGATGGGAAGGTCGTCCGCGTCGTCTTCCCAGGAGTATGTGTTGAGCTCGAACTGGTTTGTCAGAGCCATGCCTGGACGTGTTTCAGAAGGCGTTAATCATGCGATAGGTGGGTGCACCATCTTTCGTATCGCGATAGGCGTGGCTTGTAGCGACTGCAGTACTGCTGTGGTGTTTATCGATGGCAGGTTTGGCAGATCGGAGGCCCAAAGCGAAAACGGGACTATTGCTAGGAAGTGTCCGGTGGGTCGTACTTCCAGTGTCTGCGGCCGTTTTGATAAGGATGCGTGATTGCGTTGGACAGGACAACGAAATGAAACAGTACTGCTGGGGACACGTCTACGATATTCCCTATAGGGACTGGTATGTCTTCAAGGGAATAGGTGGGCAGCGTCTTAGACCGGTGACAACGGAATGTCGATGTTTGCCCAAAAAGTTTGAATTTCAAAGACACGCCTCGCAACATCTCAGTACAGCTCGCTGTGAGCACCTTTCTTTAAACGAAAAGTTTGAAATTTTGCAAAAAGTGAAAGCGAATAAAATCTCGAGCCGATCTTGGGACAAGATCGGCTTGAGAAAAACTCAGGCCGGTCATTGTTTGGATGCGGCGAGATTTCGAGTCCTCGACAGACATCGATCGACAAACCGAACGACTGCGTCGTGAACTCTGAACGGGGCGCGGTCGTTAGGGGCTCCGACCCATCCTAGGGTCACAGTGTTCACACTATGGTCGGTGATACGTGGCGGGCACTGACCAGGCGTCTGATAAACAACATTTGGCCACAGGTGTGTAGTAAACAGTCGACAAATGTTGTCGATCCCTCTCGGATGGCAAAAAGTAGATTTTTTTCAGGTTTGGGAGAAGAGCGTCAGACGCCACCGGCAAGCTCTCGCCCCCTTGACCTCGGATCCACCTAATATCTTCGAGGCCGTCATCTGCATTTGTTGCCTTTTCCCGACACCAAGCGGCTGGCCGTGGGTTGAGTCAGTATCGAAATCTAGGGTTTAGCGTCGAATGAGCTGAGTTTTTATCAGCGTGCTGACAATTTTCAAAGAGAAAACAAGTTGCGCCGCGTGAAAAAAAAGAGAAAAAAAAATGTTCTCCCTCTTTTTTCCCACAGCGGCGGTACGAGAGTATCTTCAGTCTAAAATTTTCTTCCAACTTTTCAGAAGACAACTTTCAAACTTCGCGTTCCCATTGGCATTGGTCTTCGCCATGGAATTATTGGTATTGCTTGGCTGGGTAGTCGAGGCCGAGTGTATGTTTTATTGTCGCCTTATCAAAACGCTCATTTTGGGGTACTACCGCTGCTGCACCCACGCGCGATCGACAAGCACGACTGTTACGCGTGTCTGAGGCGTAGGACAACTCTGGCACAGGAGTACAAATTATGATTATCAACACCATGGTTTTATCGCGCACAGCACTTCAAGATGACCGCGGGCGATGGTTCTGCCGTTTTCGTTATCACGGTACCATCGCAGCATGACATCATCACACCATCACAGCAATGCCCGCAACGCTAGGCAGACAACGCGGTGTGCATCTGTGCATCGTCTCTTGCTCAGTCTTGCTCAATCTTGCTCACCTTCGACAGGCGAAACTTCGAAGATTCCCAACGCAGGCGGCGTGTTGGCCAAAATAGAAATCGTCGCTAACGAGGAAGACGACGAGGAAGACGAAGAAGAGGAGCCTTCCTGAAGCCTCCGTCCGTCGGAAACATAGGTAGCCGTGAGGGAAAACGTGTAGCTCGACCCGGCGACGAGGGCGTTTGCACCCAACACCAGGTTAGCTGATAGCACGCCCGTCCCGGAAATCTAAGGCGCGGAAAACAAAGAAGGGGCAACAGTTCAGGCGTCACTGCGGCCTGTGGCACCCAGAAACACTCCCGACAATGGCAAGTTGCGTCGGGGTGTTTTTTGGTCCATCGCTCCGTCTATCGACTATCAACCATCAACAAATCTGTCTCTAGAAAATAAAAATGAATCCTCGAGGAAAAAAACCCTAGGAGAGAATTGCTGGATTGTACGCAGGGATGGTGAACCGAATTGGCAAATCGGTTGCTGAACCCCAGGTAACTTGCCGTGTAACCGAGACTGGAGACGGCCGCATCGCTGAGATCATCGAAATCGTCAAGGATGCCGTCTGTCATGCTCCATTCCGCCGTCGCGCCCGAGCTCATAGAGGATGTGATTTCTGCTACGATGGCCACTGTGTCGTCCGCGTTGACCTGAACAAAAGTGAGAGAGTGAGTAACGCCTTAAGCAGGGCCGTGCCCCAACCAAGCAACGGCGGGTTGGTGGAGGACGAGACACCTTGCTAGAGCTACCCAAGGTTCAATGACCACCCGGCACAGCAATGAGGGCATCTTCATCCTGACACGCGGTGCAGACCATGGTGCCGGGCACACACCCAACCTGAGAGAACGGCCCTATTTTAGGGGAAACACAAGTGATACAAAAATAAAAAATAGAAAGCAGAGATCTGGACCAAATATGGCTAGTTAAAAAACGGGAATATATGGGTTTTTGTGTGCATCGTAGGTTGTGATTAATAGTGCTAACCCTGACCCCGTTTGTTTTATGATGCCATATACGGCACGTCAACTTCGTTTTACCTTGTCGACAGAAAGCGGTGTGATAGCCAGCGACGGGATCGGGTCCTCCCCTCCGATAGTGAAGAAAACGTATGCTGTCGACAAACTGCTCTCCGCTGTCCGCCTGACAGAAATCTGAAACGGAGTGAGACAAGATGGGGTATAGCGCGAAGCACGAACGCAACTATCGTCGGACGGAATAATTACAATCTTCTGAAGAATCGAGATGCCGGCACGTGTTGAGCGACAATCAGGTCGTAATTCACGTGAAGTTCATACAACCCTACCTTGAGGGCTCAGTGACGGTCAGTTGTGAACATGTGTTTGCCCCCGAGAATGAATATCACGATCTCCTACAGGCCACTCCTCCACGTAATAAAATACTCTGACTAGACGTGGCGTCGATGTAGCACGTTCCCACTCGCCTCCAACGAGTAAGTTTCTTCGGAGACCAGCTCGTCCGCCGCGAATGTGAGTTCACCACTCGTGAAGTCTCCATCTGGGAGGGTGAGGTCACAGTCCGCACCGGACAGCGTTCCCGTGCACGAGGCAGAGTACACGCAGTCTTGGCACGTCCCATCCTCCTGTCACAGTATTGGCCAGGAGACGAAGAGGCCGGGGCGACGGTAATTTGCTGCGATGTCAACGTTTGCGGACGTCTCAGGAGGGAAGTTCGACGCGCACGATGCTTGCCCTACTTAAAGCGTTTCGTGCCGACACTGAACGACTGAGTTCATCCCAAATACTGTTTTTTTGGCGACATGTAACGTCCCGAGTGTGCGACCCAAACCCTATGCATTACGATTGACATATGGGGATGGGGTGCTTTTATTCTGAGTGTTTGCGAGAGCTCGCTGGCTCGTGCTGTAATACCTCGTCTGGGTCGATGGATGCAGTCAGGTCCAAAACCACGTCCTCCCCTCCGCTAATCGTGCTGTTGCCTCCAGAAACCGCCGCTATCAACTTCGAGCTCTCCACTGTGACCGTCTGTGTGACACCAGACGGGATTTTCACGGCGTACGGGAGGGGGCATTATTTGTGCTCAAGTCGACCTGGCTTCCTATAAAAGTATGAACTATCGATACAGGAAATCGTATTGGCTGTAAATGTCCCCCACGAGAGGCGTCAACTACGCAAGAGACGTTTGGTGACACTCCTCCTGTTGTCCGTCATCTCTAGCTCTACCAGACAGCGCGCAAGTGCTTCCTTACGGACTCAAAATTAGCATCAGCGTCTACTATAGCCTACCGCGCCAGCAAAGCCACTTCCCTAATATTTCGACGCTGCCTCACCTGAGTGGCGATCGAGCTGAGACCCGCGCTGTCCGTCACATTTACTTGGAACTCGTATGTCGTCCCGACATCCAGGGAGTGCGACGCCAGCTTAAATATGCTTGGGTTCTGGGAGGCATCGCGTGTCGGGGCCGGCGAGGTAAGGTGTTGTTAGTAGCATCGCATTTCAGATGGAGGCCTAGCGTCAGTGACCGCAGCATCTCCGCGGAACTCGCTGTCACTTGAAGGGTTAGCCCGGGTAAACGATAGCTCTGGTTGCTGGTTCAACAAACGGTGCGGTTTTTTTAGGGGCGCGATTCTGAGCCGGCAGACGAGCCGAACCTACAAGAACACAAACAAGAACATAAGAAAACACCCCCAGCAAGACGGCGAGACAAACACTTGTGTCGTCCTTTTCTTTCACAGGAATTTCCCCCCTAATCTGCAGGAACCGCAGGTCTCGTGCCGCCGTAACCTAACGCGGAGGCCAAAACTCTTTAGCTGACACGTTTGGCTTACACGTGTAGATGCCAACTTTAGCCGATGCCTTTAGCTGAGACTTTTAGCTGAGACCTCTAGCTGAAACCTTCAGCTGACACCTTTAACTGACACTCTTTTAGCTGACACAGCTTACCGCAGAAGTTGACGTAAAGGCATCGCCCGTTAACAGCTCGGACCACTCGTACGACAAACCGGCTGTCTTGTTGGACACGCAAGAAACGACTTCCGCTTGCGCGGTGATGGTGAGGCTAGACGCGCGAAGAACAGTGCGCGTCGCGCCCCCAAGGAGAGACAGGAGAGGCGGGTCCTTTGTCTCAGCGGAAACCAACACCTGCAGACGAGTTGGAAAAATGCGCCGCGATTTCGGCACTCATCGAAGGTTTTCGATTGTCGAGGGTACAATCGCCGTTTTTTTTTGTTTTCCCTCCTAGAAATCGCGAGTCAAGCCGTTCGCTTCTCTCCTTTGATTTTGTGCTGAGAGCTAAGAGTCATCACCCGAAGAGTTCTGCTTTTGACTGCTAAGGGTGACGGGTTGGGAATTTTCGATTCACATACAGCGGCGGAATAATGCGCTCCCCCCCTTTCGACTACGACGGACGGGCAATCTATTCCTTTCACGAGGTAGAAGCAATGCTCTATGAAAGGTCAGGCCGAATAGATCATTTAAGCAGTGACAAGCTCGGGTGGGCGAATAAATTCCACGGCATCAAACATCTGACCACTCGCCGGGAACCGAAGGATAAGCCATGAGCGCTCAAAGAGCTGCTGTCTCCTACCGTTATATTACAACCGCCAGCAGAATATGACCTGTTCTGTTGGAGTCGAAGGGCACAACCGCACCAGTAGCTGCATGCACCGCTTAGAGGCGACACCAATCTTTGCGCGCCACCTACCTCAAACGCATTCCAGCCAACCCCGCCAAGCCAGTTGGTGGCCGTCACGTTGAAGAACCACGTGACCTCCATCTCGGAAAGCCGACCCGTCTTCGAAATTGTGAGTTCACTAGACCCCCCCGACGCTGACGCCTCGATAACGTCGTCCAACTCCGTGACAGGCTCGTCCGAAGAGTGCTCAACCGTCCAATCGTAGAGGTCCCACTGGTAGGACAGCATCGTGCGCCCACCGGCCCCGGTAGAAGAAGACACGTCTACAACCAGGTCCTAGTTACGTGTAGGTTTAGCGCGACAGAGGGCGTTTTCGTCGGGAAAACGGTTCTTGCGGATGAGGAAAAAACTACTGGTAGTACGGTAGGAGTGTACCTAACTACGATCGTATTCGTGAGGCTTGTTTCGTGGGCAGCACCATTTTTTACTCACCTAAAAAGTTGAACATCGTGCTCAAAACGAAAGTGCGAAAGCCGTGGAACCACTCCCCTCGCAGTAGTATTGGTACACACCCAATAGTATTGATGCAAAGCAAACAAAAACAATCAATGGTACTGGTACTGGTACTGGTACTGGTACTGGTTACTGGTACTGGTACTGGCTATTAACTCTTTGGTTGAGGAATCCGTTGACGGCCGCTGCTGGCGTTATCTCCCTTGCCGTGGCATCTCTCCTTGTCCGCCGCCAACCCTCTCACTTGCAGTGAGGGGCTTTCCTTGTTGTCAGTTTTGTTACCGGCAATCACCATCGAGGGTACGGCATGGCTGTCCTGCCTCCAGGTCAACCAGCTGGGGGGGATGCTACCACGGTGTTTCAAGAGTAGGTGTAGGTGTACGAGACCGTCAGGGATGTTTTCACCAAAAGTGTGCTACGCCTGTCGTAGCGCGCGTCTGCTGTAACCCTAAATGTGCTGACCCTATCCCTAACCCTGTATGGATATTTCCAAGTCAGGAATACTGCAAGCGTTTTCGATGGTGGTTTGCATGACTCTGAACGCTTTTTACTGATAATAAAGGTACCTAATTTCATTGGTGGCAGTGTGACTGACCTTGCAGTGCGCCAGGGCCGTGTGCCACACCTCGGGAACCAAAATGGGCACAGGGGGGTTATCTGGGGAATCTATCTCCACGGAGGATTCCTCGTTGAGCAGGTCGGGTGAACTCGACCCCGCCACTTTGTCCGCCAACACGAAAATTGAATCAGACGGAACGACCGTGGCATTGTAGTGCAGAGTCGCCGTCACGCTTGCGGCTGCACATACAGCATAATACGAGCGAAAAGCGCCAAGGTCAGGTAGTCGAAGGTGAACTGCCAGATTTTAGTTTGCGTACTTGGGACGGGGCAGAGACCAGTGTCGAATTACGAAAATTTGACGCAAGGTTTCACACACCGGACAGGTCACGATCTAGATAATCTAGAACATCTAGATCATCTAGATCATCTAGATCATCTAGATCATCTAGATCATCTAGATCATCTCGTTCATCTAGATCCTATATCTGTCGATATGTGAGATGTTGTGCAGAATCTGTGTAATACAGATAATCCAACCTTGTAAACACGTACTAGGTCATGCAGATCATACAGCTCACACATATTAATAGCAACATGATCTAGGCCGCGCAGATAATATAGACCAGATATCTGTCTACCCTGAAGGACGCAGATCATGAATGGTTGACATGGTCTGATCTGTCCGATGTGAGCAAGGTGTTTGGGCATCACGCTCCCTGGGCGGACGCATCTAAAAGTCCAGCAACACAAACTTCCGACGGCAAAACACACTCTGACAGCGGGCGAAACCAGGAGCTTAACGAACCCGATGTCCAAGAGCATAGGTCCGAATCGATTGATCCGGGGTAGCTGAAGAGCAAGGGGCAGTCGAATGAGCCTCCGAGGTTGGCGCTGGCCCCGTAGTCAGTGTCCATATCGAAGGTTAACACCAAGGATGCGCCCGTATCCGAAAAACGCGCGCTCGACTGCAAGGGCGAGGCGATACAAGCAAAACAGCAGGGAACAAACACGGTCGCAGCCGTAGGCAACGGGAATCCCAGCATCATGTAGGGTTCTGCTATGAATGGTGAGATCTACACCCCCCCCTCTCATTGACAACACCGCACGTGCTCATGCTGTGCACCGGGAGTATTGAGGGCCCACTTTTCCCGCAGCGCTTAAAATACTGCTACGCCGGTACACTACGCGAAGAAGGGCCTCTGAGCGCTATTCTAAGTAAGAAACGCATTTTTGCTTTCGTGAGCTTAGATGGGATCCTGCCTCGAAATCGTCACAAACTCACCAGCACGGGAGCCGCGTCCATAGAGATGAATGTCAAGGAGGAGCACGCTTCGAACGAAGTTGGAATGAAAAAACCTTCCTCGTCTGTTGGAGGCAAAACGAAAACGATATCACGTGGGGCAACGAGGATGATGTGCTATCAAGAATTTGTCTAGTACCCGGCGTAAACCTACGCTGCATTCGGCACAGGGATCATACATTATGACCACGAAAGCGTGACATTCTGCCAAAACCAAGTGCTTTGCTGCCCGACTGGGTTGTTTTTTGTCGTGTCTCACCGTCCTCATACGCCGAAGTGTCGGCGCTCTCAACCACAACATTGCCGCACTTGATGGATACGATCGAGCCGTTCGGCGCGTTGTTATCTCCAAATGTAGGACTGACCAGAACACATTGTATGTTGGCGCCATAACGGACCGACGGCGGGGAGAAGGGGAAATTTAGAAAAATCGACACAACCGTATCACAAGGTGGGGGAGTGGGCCCTCGCATCTGTCCATGCTTGTTATAATTAACATGCTTTCAACCTTAGCGTTATCATATCGTGTGCCTCGAATGTGGAAGTTAATGCATGTCTCGGATTAGTGTGCTGTATTCTCGTTTTGAGGTTTCAGGCGGTTCCCAAGACGCTGCTTCCAACTCGTGAATTGTTTTTGCCAGTGCCTTCTCTTTCGACGTGAACGGACGCAGCTACGGACGCCTGCCCCACCTGGTGAGATGCATAATGCCCCCGTCGTCTGCATCAACTGTGTCCAGGTTAACCATGATGTGAACGGCCCCCCCTCCCTCACTTCCTGCCGTGTTTCCGGAGAATTCGCAATCTGTCAGGTTGTACCTGTTCCGGCCACAGGAGTACACGAAACGACGCCGCCCCTGCTTATTTCACGCCTACTTTGGCATAAAAAAAGCGCCTCAAATGCCTTTCAGCGATGGAACAGGTGGAGATCATGGGGTCCCTTTGTGGGGCTCGTGTTAAGGTACTGCTTTGGTAGGCGGGTAATTACCTCGTAATTACCTGCGGGGTCGTATTCGTATTACTTGGGAGGCATATTAGGACAGGGGATGACAGGGGCGAGGCAATCCGGGCCCTTCGACTTATTCTTTCTAGGCAGGCGGTTCCTTCTCACCTATCGCTTCTAGATACTGTAGCGACAGCCACGGCACCCCCGCCCTCCCCGGCGGTGTTGGAGCTGAATAAGGTGTCCTGGACATTCATCGAGCCAGCGTAAATGTGCACCATCGCTCCCCCATATTTCCCGGCAACATTTTCGGAGAATACGCTGTCCGCCACGTTCAGCGTCGCCTCTTGGGCGACCAGGCCCCCTCCAACGGAAGCTTTATACGCCCCAAAAAAGAGAGAAAACGTCACCAGACCGTATGCATCATCAGGGTTAACATAGAGTTTGATCGTCCTGATTTAATTCGGCGTAGCTGCATCAGGAAGTATTTATCGGATGTACCGCAAAAATACAAATTTCAATGGTCTCGTCTTGCTCTGGACAAACGGCGATGCCGAGCCCATTGCTCCGCCGGTAGAACATGCACTACTGAATTATTATTTTTTCTGTCAGGCAATCAAGGTTGGTGGAGCAGGAACAGAGACACAGAAGAGCGTGCGTGGGACCAGGCCCCCAACGTGGCCCTGTCACAAACCGCCCTCACCAGAGTTGTTCCAAAACACGGTGTCGTCGATGAAAACTTCTCCTCCAAGGGCTACCACCCCCCCTCCCCCCGAGTCTTCGTCGTCAGTGGTGACAGAGTTTGACAGAAAGAGGCACCCGCTGATGTTCAGCACCTTCGTAGCGTCCTGCGAGCCACCCAGGCAGACAGGCAGACGAGAGATAGCGGCGAGCTTTAGAAGCCGGGAAACGTGGAGATGAATCACACCTATTTTTCTTCGACGGAGCTTTGGTGATTCTTCCACCGAACACAAAGAACCTCACATCAATATTATTTTCTGTTTCATGTCGACAACGAGCGGTGTTTTCTTTTCTCCGCGTTAATAGAACATATACCTACAGTAGCAGGCTACGAAGGACGAACAACGCTGGTGTCTAGAAGTAGGCTAAGGGAAGGCTAAGGGTAAGTTCTTGGCCTCACCTGCTTGTAGTTATTCCAATACACGGCGGCCCCAGCCCGGCTTTCTGTCCCGTTGGAGGTGTCCTCGCTTGATGAAGAACTCAAGCGCCGTCTTGGAGTGCCGGTATCCTGCACGAGCCCCGGTGCACGGGGCGAGTTT
>JAYJME010001671.1:0-15649 GCA_036873775.1 Costaria costata
GTTCCCCGATTTCAAAAAAATAGATTATGGCCCAACCCCCCCCCCCCCCTCCTGCCTGGTCGGTGAAAACCCGACGTTCTCCGTCCCGGCATTGTATGGTTGCGAGGATCGATGCCCATACGACTACGGCTATGCATAACAATGCGTGCACCCCCCCCCCCCATCTCGCACCTTAGAGGTCTACTTCCTTACTTAATTTATTGTTGGGTTTCCCTGCTCTTCTGCCCCGCAGGGAGGGCGCAGGAGGTTTCGGTGCAAGACTGGCGACTGCAAGATGGCCTTCGCCCACCGCCACACGCTCGCGAAGCACGTCAAGAGGGAGCACGCCGCCGCCGCCGCCATCACCACCGCCGCCACTGCCCCCGCCGCCCCCAGTAAGGGCGGCGACCATGCGGGGAAGGAGAGGGGCCGTAGTAGTAGGGGCAACGTGTCGGGCAAGCGAAAGCGGTGCTCGGTCGCAGCAAGTGCTGCGGGTCGTGAGCAGGATCAATCCGCAGACCAGCCCGTGGACCGGTCCATAGATCAGTCGCCTGCCAAGCGGACGCGGCGCTCGATGGTAGCAAGTGCTGCGGTTCGTGGGCTGGATCGATCTGCGGATCAGTCTGTAAACCAGCCCGTAGACCAGCCCGTGGACCAGTCTATGGACCGGTCCGTGAGCCAGTCCGCGGAACAGCCCATTGACCAGTCCGTGGACCAGCCCGTGGACCAGGCAGTTGGCCGGTCCGTCGACCAGTCCGCAATGCCGCTGCCGCGGTCTTCCGCCACAAGTGCCACGGGCTGCACGGTCAGCGCGCCTTCGGTGATGTCGGCAACGGCGGATACAATAGCAGCAGCAGCAGCAACAGCAACAACAACAACAGCCGCGGAAGCGCGGCCAGCGGGAGACCGCCAGGTAGAAGAAGAATCGGCTGCGGTCGCCACGGTACCAAGCGAGGCACGATAGAGTGCAGTAAAATCGCAGGAAGGCACCACCGCGGGGTCTGCGGGGCGATAGTGGAGATTGTCGCACGGTGATAGTTGTAGACCGCGAAAAACTCGCCTCGGCTTTCATGCTGTACAACTGTGTGGAGGGCTGGGGCTGCATTTCCCGCCCGTTGACGTTACGTTTGTTGTTTTGTCCAAGCGACGATGTCGTGCGATTTGCACGGGCCTGCTGTGGTGTGTGGTGTGGTGGGCAATCACGAAATTCGAAGCTATCTAGTTTGTCGCCGGCAAGCGGTGGCCACGGCTGCAACCAAACGTAACATTGTAGCAGAGGGGCGATGTGCTCGGCCTTGCGTCCCCTCGCGTTAGCTCCAGACGGTGGTTGGGATAGATTCATGTTTGTGGTATCGTGTTTTACCTCTCCCTTGTGATCTTGTTCGTAGCAGTCTTGTTTGCTGTCGCCTCGTTTAGTTTTTTAGGTTTGTGTCACCTTGGTGAGGAGTATCCCTACTGTGCGTTGCAGGTCATGGCTGCCGTGCTGTACCAACTACGTAGCTGTACCAGGCGCGAGAATATACTCGTAGTAGATAGCGTTGCTGCACCAAATAGTTGTGACGTGTGATATTATACGAGGCACGAGAATATTGTGAATAGCGTTAAATAGTTGTTATTTGGTCTGTATCGAAGTTTTCGTTTGGCGCTTTGCCGACGTTTTTTGTACAAGTGTTTTTTTTTTGGCGCTGGCGGCGGTGGCGGCGGCAGCTGCCAGTCGCAATAGAGACAAACGTACGCGAGGAGTGTGAGTGCCGAGACGGGGCGCGAAGTAACGTCAATATGTTGCATAGCAGCAACCGAGTTTACTGATTGGTTGGCGGTTGCTATCTGCGGTTGGTTGTGCCTGCGGCGAAGCCGGGTGTATGTTTGGGCCGTTTGTCGACGTGGTGCGATTGATTCATGTCTATTCTCCAGGCCCTAATGGGGCTTGGAGTCTCCGAGATGGAACATGTTTTTGTTAGGCATCAGTAGTATTAATAGCATCGTTAATGAAGCATAAAAAATGAAACACCCGAAGAAGGGCGCCAAGTAACGGCAATGATGCATACCGACAATCTGCGTTTCTGACTGGTTGGCGATTGGTGTTGCACCTGTAGCGAAGCCGCGCGTGTGTTTGCCGCCTTTCGGCGTGGTGTAATTAGTTAACGTACGAAGTAAATAGGAAGGCATGCGCGATAATGTGGTCATCAATATATGAGGTTTTCCGAACAAGTTGGACCTGATTGTGCGGTCCTATTGCTGTAGTGTTGTGCAGGGTTTACCTGTTTGTCAGGGCCCTAGCCGCAATTAGCAGCTACCAGGTATTGCTTTGCACGCCAATGGAATCTACACATACACGTGCGTGCTAGTCCTCTAGTGGGTGCCATGTCTTGCATCGTTTCGTACCAGCTAATTGCTTTGCACGCCAATGAAAATCCACACACACTCACACGTGTGTGTGGGTAGTCCAAAGTGAGCCAGCACACTTTGGTGAAGGAAGACGAACACACATGTTATAGCAGCCGCGCAAGCGAAAGGTTGAAGGGACCTCCCATACTTGTCCTGATTGCAGCCCCCGTGAGACCGACCGACAGCGCGTCCGCCGGCACGGCCGACGAAGGCGCCCCAAGGCCGACGAAAACAATCCACAGGGGTCCCGGCGCCAATGCCCTTATAAATGAACACCTACTGGTAGGGAACACCTACTGGTAGGGAACTGCACAGCAACGCATATCGTTGGCGCTGCACTGACTGGTGCCACGATACGAGGGGGGACGCTTTTAGCTACTTCTTCCGCCGATCAGAGCCACTCGGAAGAGTGACTACCCTACTCTTATGCTTTTGCAGTGTCAAGCTGTGCTCGTAACGCTTTTGGGGGTTTCGCGATATGGAACCGCCTACTAGTAGTAGGGATTGTTTGTGTTTGTTATATATACGCTGTGCCAAACAACCGAACGAAAGTTATTTTAATTTGGAGGGAGGCAATTGAGTGACTCGCCCGAAGAGCCTAAGCGCTGAACGCGGTAGTCAACATGGGTTCAACTTCATACTGTCGCAACAGTCCCCTATAGATACAGCAGTATGGGCCGCCAACAAGAAAGTGTCTAACAAGAAACTAGTGCTCACAAGAATGGAATCTCAGCGGCGAGCGCTACACTAAATTATACTTAGTATATATATTAACCTATGCTCAAGGCTGTTGAAGGGTGGTGTCACGATAAGAATCTGAGGCTCACTCCAAATAGGATTTTCTTGTTGGCGGGCCTATGGCCCATGCTACGATAGAGGTGCACCTTTTTTTTGTGAGGCTCTTCACTTTAGGAGCTCCATATCACATCCGAAAACAGTTTTTGAGTAAACTGGAAGGCCAGCCCGATGAGTAAACCCATGGAATATTAATAGGCGTTTCAAAAATCATATTGCTTCACAAGAATGACATTCGGACGATTTTGGGTTAAGGAGCCCCGTTACTCAGAAACAAAAAAGACAAAAAGTGCAACCTCTATCGTAGCACGCGCCCTGATACTCTATATATGTATCTATGTATATACGTAGCATCCACGGGAGTCCCAGCCACAAAAAATACCAGCCGATCATGCGGGAGCGGCACAGCAGTAGCACGTCGAACGGCCGGGCGATACCGCAAAAGAGCCGAAATTGCGACGTTTGAGCTGAGGGGGCAAATCGAAGCGGCACGTGATGGGGGTCAAAACAACAAACGACAAAAAAACACCGTTGACTATCGGAGGTGGAAGAAAAAAAGGACAGTTCAGAGGTTGGGTTCTGACGCACCTTGCCGGAAAATCACACGGTCCGCTATCGGTGCTTGGCTGGCCCTACAACCGCCGTGCATAGTGGCGACCTTTCAATTGAACAGGCTTCTCGTCGTGCACTTGTAGCTACACGCTATTATGCGCGTCAGCGTCAGTGTTGGGAGCCGGCAAGTAGGTGCATTCCGCCGGGAGAGGGGGGAGGGGTGGGGGGGGTTGCCCGTTTGCGTGTTCGGAGCAGTTTGATCCTTGGAGTTAGCCGGAAGAAACGTGCGGGCATCTGAATGACCAGCTAATTGATTGCTGTGTATTGCCTTGCACGCCTGGGATGGTCCACGTAACCACCTCTTTCAGATAGATATAGCACCACACACGGTCTACAGCCTCACTTTATCGAGCGTTGCTTTACCAAATTATTTATCTAATTCTGCACGGTCTGCCGCCTTGCTTTCTTTAATTCAAATTATTCCCGCAGGTGTACCCTAGCCCCAGTCGGTCGTCTGACCCTCTATTAGTCACTGCCCCGAGGAGAGGATTGCTCACATCTAGCGCCTCCAGCAAAGGATTGCGAAAGGTTCGAGCCACAACATCACGCTGGCTTCCGATCGCCCCGATCAAGAGCGTGACGGCCGTTGCTTCATGCCGGGGGGGCGAAATCGGTGGCACTATCGTTGCACAAACGAAGTCGACTTGAGGCGGGCAAGCCCCGCCTTCTGGCGTTAAAGCTCGGCCTGGGCCGTAACCGCCCCCCCCCCCCCCAAACACTCTCACTTCTTCCCACGTTAGGATAGACATCCTGCCTTTCTGGCTTCGAGGTTGTGTCCGTGTCGACACCTCCCCGCTCCCACACACCGCTACTCCCTCTCCTCTTAGGATAGCCAGCTTGTCGCACACAGCCTGAACGGCCACGTGAATTTTGAGGGACACCCACACCCTCAGGAGCCGCTGAGTCCACGCTGTTGCTGCGGAAGGACCAGTCGGGAGGCTGCCCGAAGCGTCGGTGAGGGCGGCAATGTTTTGTCAAGTGGCATGGGGATGGTGGTGATATAGGTCTTCCTTGTCCCTCTGCAACAGCCGAACGTTCCAGGCCATCATAAAACGACACGCCTCTCCTCGCACCTTCCACCATCCGAATCCCCGTACCAACCCAAACATTGCCGCTACCCCGGTCTAATCTGCGACTGCTACCACCCTCTCCTTCAACTTCCTCGCCCACTTCCTCGCCCACTTCATCGCCCGCTGGAAGAAGAGACGCCGCATGTCCCGATGTTGGTGGTGCAGCTCCAAACGGGAGCGCGGCGGAAAGTGAGGCTGCGGTCATAATATGTTCGTTACCCCGCACGGCGGTGGAGATCTCGCGCGGTCGAGCATAGCCGTCCCGCCCCCCTTCAGCGCCCGCCTCGAGAAGGCTACCTCTGCTACTCTGGGGTCTCTCCACGTTTTGGAAAGTGGGCGTGGGGTGACAGGAAGCCCGGTGTGCCTGGTCAAGCGCTTGATCGAAAGGCAAGCTTCTTCCGGTGGATGTAGTCGGACTGCATTGCGACTGCCAGCGGCCGATGCGAGCAGGACTGCTTCTCCTCCTGCCCGTGCTACTCGCAACGGTCACGGATGCGGTCTCACGGCAACCACTACTGCCACCATCGTGGGCGGGAGCAGTCCACTTCTGTGGGTGTTCCGATCCGAGCGCTGTCGAAGAGCTGTTCACACCGCAACTCGCCTGACAAGAGACCATCGACCGTGGTGCACTCGTGAGAAATGTATCCGCATCGGCGTGTTGGTCGTCAGTAGTCCGAGCAAGGTTGACGGCGCTTTGAAGGTGCATGCTGGGGGGAGCGACTACTGCTGGAGAAAGGCCACAGTCTTGAGCAGCACTGGATTCCCCCTTCACAGGTTTTATTTCGACATGGCCCCTTGTCAGTGTCGTCCCCATGGCACAACCTGTGCTTTCTTGATGACGTCGAATTAATCGTAATAACCATCGTCGAATGATGCCTATCGCCGAGGTCTTGGCATCATGCGGTTGCTGTAGTAGTTGCGGTTTGTTATCATCTCCACCGGTGCAACCTTCACCATCGCCCGTCCCGTGCATCAGAAAGGCTACTCCTGGTGTTATCTGCTTGAGCCCAAAATCATCACCCTCCCCTTCGTGGACAGTATTACTTGCACTTAATGCCCCAGCGGTGTCCGTAGCACGGCACCTGCGGTCATCAACTTCGCAAACACAGGCATCAGCTTCGCTTTCTTGCGCATGCTCTGCCGGCCCGTCTTGTTCGTTTGGGACATATCGATTACACTCATGTGGAATCCGTGCCACGACTGCAGCTGGAGCCGACACAGCCTTCTCCCCGTCTTCGACGACACCAGTTACAGCCACCTCCTCCCTGAACAGCGAACTTTCGGCGGCGGCGAGCTGACAGGGTTTCGTCGCACAGGCAGTCTGGTCTCCTGATTTTGACCCGAAAGCTGAGCTTACCCAATGTTTTCCCTGTGCCAGCGGCAAAGTGGCAGCTGTATTGCCCGGACTGCCGCTATCTGGCCTTCTGAACCACGGTTGATCATTGCCACAGAAACTCTTCGCCTGCGCCCTCTCAGCACCCTTCGCGGCATTGCTTGCGCCTGCGCCCTTCATTGGAGACGGCGAAAGGGTCCCTAAGCCTAAGCCTGCACAGGTACAGATGTTTGCAGACATGCTTGCTTGGGTTTGTCGGCTATGGTGTGTCGAGAATTTTATCGTTGATTGAAGAGCTTGGTCCGTCCCATCGTCGTCTTGAAGACGTCCCAAGAGTGTTCTGACGGGCCCTTCACATCGTATATTTTTCGAAAAACCGTCGCCCGGTGAGGGCGGGCTGCCCTGACACAACGGTTGATGTTGCACCGTCGTTGCCGGCATTGGTTGCGCACTTTCCTCAACATGGTGAGGTCTCACTGACCCCATCTCATCGAGGCACACGGCTGTAGCTACCGGTTCAATGCTGGGGTCCGACATATTACATTCTGTGCTGCCTCCACTTTCACTCCGGTCTGCGCGTGGCGAGCACTGAGATAGACCAGTGTGATGGTGCTCGTGCAGAAGAAGCGAGCCGCTGGCGGCGTGGTGGTGTTCTCCTGCAAGCGGCTGCGGTAACAATGACGTGCCCCTCCGCTTGGTGGATATTTGCGGCGCAGGGGGCGATGGTAAAGGAGAAGGAGTTCGATCCCCGTCCGCATATTCCACACCATAAAACGAGCCACAACGTTTGGCCCGGTTCGCACCCGAGGGACGATGCTCCCAACACACGCCCTCGCTGTCAATCCCAGGAGCGGCTGTTGTCCCGCCCGTTTGTTCTCCTCCAAGATGATGCCCGACCCCGACGTGATGCCTTCTTTCACGGGGTGTACAGTCAGCACCACTACCGGCTGTGGTGCCATCGTGAACGCGCCCCCCAGCCTTGCACCTACAACCTGCACACACCACATCTAGGCTGCGACCTCTTGTTCGATACCTTTCCACGGTGTCTGCTTTATTGCAATATTCATTACCACACCGGTAGCCACCAAGGTTGATGATCTGCTCCGCTCGTCCGTTCTCCACGTAAGGGATTCCATTGAGCTGCTGCGCCTGTTCGCGGGTTTTCGTACACACGTCGTCCAACCCGGAGAGGAGGCCGTCTGCGTAGTACGTCTGCTGCAGCCGTGCAACCAATGCAGCGGCATTCTCTTCGCTAGGTGTGTCCTCCAGAGAGGGCGCAGCGTTAGTGTCAACTGGTGCTGACTCCCAATAACCTGTGGGTTCCAGCTGACCCGCCACTTCACCCGAGCTCTCCAACGATATTGGGCTGTAGACGAAGCGTTCCGGAGGGGGGGGGGGAGGGGGAGGGGATGATCGTAAATCTATTAATGGTGTCGGTTATTGTTAGTACCACGGAAAAGGGCGCAGCGAGGATATTCATGCCCGCAAAATACTCCGGTAATCTTGATATCCTTCTGAAGATTAGCGCGACGTTCGGGGCATTCATCGGTCCTATTCTGCCGGAGGGTCGAACTGCAACGGTCGTGGATATCTTCGGGTGACTACAGTACGCGTCTGGCATATCCCCTTTAATAGTGGCAGCATCTACGAAGGCTACTGTCGTAGCTGGGCCTAAACCAACCACCTCGTCATTGTGCTACGGGTATGGCCAGCAACGAATAAAGTTCGTCCAGCGCATACATGTCGAATTTCACTGGGGATGGCCACAAACAGCGTATTGCAGTAATTCAATCGGTACCGTGTGCTGCAACGCATTTGTTGAGAAAATTCAGCTTCGCCATCGTTTGCACAGACTTAATTGCCACGATCACGAAAAACACGTTTTTCACTTTTTCGAACGCTTGAAAGAGAGCACAGCTGTCGAAGCTTTCCCGACCCAAGCAAAACTCCCATCGAGTTGAACCCATCTCCTACAACACGCGGTACAGCACGAAGAAGTCGTCTCACCTTAGCTCTAACCTAGACAGCGCCCCATAAACGCCACGCGCCTGTGCCGTCCGTGCCGTGGTTGCGACAAGGGGGGGGGTGTCCCCGTTCGCAGAGCACGGTGCCGACAAAAACAACGCCGACGCAATGTCGTTCACAGCCCGCCGGCGTCGCTTCCGCCGAACAAGCTCCTGCTCGATAAGACACGGGCAGTCCTCGTCGATGTCATCAAAATGGTTTGCCACAGCGTCCGTGTCTTCGCGAACGCGGTCATTGCCGTTACACCCCCCTTTACCGCTAGCACGCACCCCCCCGCCTCCGTCAAAGGGTAGTAAACCGGACCCTCTGGCACCTTCGGGTAGTCGGCGTGGAAGCTCGCCGAAGCGGTCATTGTTGCAGCGACGTCTCTCGCAGCCGTCAACACCGCCGCTGTCTTCGTCAAACGGTAGTAAACCGGACCCTTCGGTGCGCTGGGGTGGTTGTCGTGGAACTTCGTCGAAGCGGTGGATGGCGAACTCCTGCTCCGGGTCTAAATCGTCGGGGCTTGGTCGACGGACACTACCACCACCGCCATCACGTGGAGAAGAAACGGGTAGCCGATCGCTCGCTCGGCGAGAGGTTTCTGGCAATCCTTTTTTTGGACGGCGCAGTGCGCCGTTTCCAGTCGGAGCAGCTGCTGAGCCGGCGCGGCTCCGGCTGCGGCTCCGGCTGCAGCTGCTGCAGGTATCGAGGCAGGATTGTTGAGCAGCAGCACACACGAAGGCGGATTTTGTTGCCTTGCTACTCGCCGAACGTTGGGGTGGCGATGCGCGTACCCCACCCCTCTCCTCGGAAGGGGTCGGGATGGGGAGGGTTGTCGTCGAGGCGATGGCTGCACCGTCGAGAGGATTGCCGTCCGCATCCACCAAGGCCGCCTTCGCTTCCTCCAACGCCTGTCTGTGCACGCGGAGCAGCCATAATTCAGGCCGGAAATGACGTGTGCAAACCGGAATTAGACGCTGTTTTTCCCCCGAAAACGGTGCACGCTTGCGGTATGAACGGATATACTGTAGATAGGAATCATAGGCGTATTGGAATGGTTTACTATTCAATAGGCTAGGTATTTGTCTACTTCGAACAATGAAGCACGGCTGCGGTTCACACCGTTGGCGTGGCTCGAGGAGATGGATCAGCAGCTTTGTCTGAGGCGCTTAATAATAGAAGCTTTGATCCCATGGCAAAAACAAGAAAAAAAGTTTTGAGCCTATAATTACAGTAGGCGTACGGCAGTTGGGACTACGGCAGCCACAGCGGTAGGAGTAGAGTTCACGGGGTGATAAAAGAGTCTTTTTGTTTACCATTAATTTTACGTTCCAGCCCAACTCAACCTTCCCACAAAAGCGGAGTACATTATTAGTACCTTGTCGCCGAAATAATTAGGGGGCGGGTGGTTCTGTTGGAGCATGGTGTTATTGCCGCCGATGTGAATATCAAAATCAGATGCGATACACCCCAAGCATGTCCCGACCAGGCCATTTGCTGGCGACAGTGGACCCCCTTTTCAAGCCTCGATTGCACAGCAGATATAAGCGTGTGTGCGGAGGCTGCTACCACCACGCCTCGCAGTGCCCTATCATCTCCTGTTGCCCCTTGATCGCGTTTTCTTAAAAACCGAAATGCACTCAGCCCCATTTACACTAGACTGGCTGTGAGGACAAAATGCAATATACATATATATATATATACCAGGTATATATATATATTCTACGTACTCTCACGTTTTTTTTTGCATTTCTATATTTTCCGAGGACCTTTTTGAGTGCTGCTGCAGGGCTGCGAAGGGAGGAACATGCATGGGTTTTCCCCCCGCAGATAGATGGACTGCTCTGGCGATCGCATTTGAAACGTGTATGCACGATGAAACCCTCATTTTGTCTAGATGGTCCAAAGACTAAACAGGGGATATTTTTGCCGATCCCTGTGTGCGACGCTGCCGCCGTGTTTCTGCCGGCCAACCCCATAGATCAACCAACTGCCGCAGTCAACCCTGCGTCACCACAATCAATGCACTACTACTACTGAAGTACTACTACGGTACTACTACTACTACTACTACTACTACCTACTATTACGGGGGACCATAGTAAATAGGACCAAATATTGTTAGCAAAAATAAGGAAACATATAGGTTTTGGTGTCTACAGTAGGTCCTATAAACTAAGGTCCCCCGTAATTGTAGGTGATAACACAGCAACCAAGGCCATGGAGACATTGTGGTTTCGTCCCATTAACTATCTTCGCCCTCCCTGGTAGGAGCTCAGAGCTTGGGTCACTATGCAGGCTCTCCTCCCGCCTCCCCGCTTCGGTACGTGAGCCTTCATTTTTATTGCCGATAGGGTTCGGCCTTCTCACTGCTCATCGATTATGACCGAATTTTTGCTAGCTTATTATGCTCTCGTGCTGTCCGCGGGTCAATGGTTACGCAAGAAAACGCCCCTACGAGTACGAGCAAGCACTCTGGGGGGTTCGAACCCACGACATCGAATTTACTTGGGGCGAGATTCACTCCCTCTTAATAATCCTTGCAACGATTATACTGCAGACAATAACTTCACGCATCGGACAGAGCATTAATTTCCACAGAATGATATAGATACTTCAGACCTGTCACACATATTCCCTGCTCTGCAGGATCTAGATAAGGTCGCCGGGTGGGAGCCGTATATGGTCTGCATGATCAAGGGAGGGCATACTTCGTGGGGCGGGTATGTACTGTATAGATCCTGCACGACATCTCACAGCGACACCTTTTAATCTAGACGGTCTAAATCTCGATCCGTGCGACATGTGAACTATTTGCGAGCAAAGAAGGGCGTCTGTCAGCAATGCCTGCCCACGACGTTGAACACCAATCGCTT
Organism: Costaria costata; assembly: GCA_036873775.1. Classification (NCBI taxonomy): domain Eukaryota; class Phaeophyceae; order Laminariales; family Agaraceae; genus Costaria; species Costaria costata. The sequence goes on from JAYJME010001671.1 coordinate 11,061, forward strand.
AGAAAACAACGACTACCACGTCGAATTGTCAGGTTCACACGCTGACCGCTGCTCTCCGTATTTGTTAAGACCGCGACCCCTGTCTGTTACGTTTCCTCCTTTGGCAGTGTAAGCTTCGACGACAGCAATAAGCCCAAAGTCCGTCGTATCCTGCGGGAAACCGATGGTTCTGATGCGGAAAGCGGCGGCGACGGCGACTCCGACCGTGGATGGGAGACAGAGTAACAAGGTTGCTGCTCGTAAATTGAGATCGGCGTGTGTGTTGGTGAAATTTGGTCACGGACGCCGAGTACCGTGACGCAAAGACCTGCAGTCTACCTAATCACATCGAAGCTGCATCATCCGCAGTTTGTAGTCGTCATGGACGCCGGATGCTGTGACGCATGGACCTACAGTCGACCTAAATGCTTCGAAACTGCACCCGCAGCTCGGGGACGACCTGCATAAGTATTATTGTATTGGACACTACCAGTGTTGTGTATAGCATCCGAAATCGAGGATGACGGCTGTTTATCCGATTGTTTAGAGATCACGTGGTGTGCTTGTGACACTGGAAACACCAGCGAAATGCATGCGCGTCGAAACTAGCTGTGTAGGTACTGACTCTGATCGCGGCCAAACGTTTCAGGGCTTATTATGTGTAAAGGCGTTGTTTTCCGCCATACACACAACGGTTCCCGGCGTGGTAGAGGGATCGACAGACGGAGGCGTCAACGTGCTACTGTACTACCTCGAGCAGTTACGAAGATAAACCAATGCATGCTTGTATTGGCATTGTAGATGGCCGGGTTTGGAGAAGGGGTCTGATGTCAATCTCAGATTGATGCAGTACCGGCATCTCCGTTGGGTTTGGGAGGGTTGTTTTTTGTGTTCCTCCTTTTGGTGGCGTGCTTCGTGCATCTACAGAACTATCCCCGATCCCTTCTTGGTATTACCCCCGCTGAATATCACGTTGTTTGTGTCCCTTTGGATAGCAGGCTGACTTACCGGCGTATGTGTGGCGTACGTTGGACAACAGGGAGCTAAAGAATCGGGCCCGTCGGAGAGTTTCTACAATGTGCCGAAGCGCGGTCTGTATAGCGATTTCGCTTGGTCGCCGTGGGACGCCTCCTTCGATGCGGCGGACTATGTTATATATATTGGTATGTATAGAGAGATAGATAGATGTTGATTTATATATACCAGGTATATATATATATATGTGTGTAGCATTGCGTTTACGTACTGCTATAGAGTTAAATGAGGCAAGGCGGCCGCATGCATGGATAACGTACGCCCGTTGCCTTCCAAGAGTTACATGATGAGTAACGAGGTGTGTGTACCGCTGTAGGTACCCAAACAATTGACAGATAATCAGTGCACGAAAGCGTCTGGCAAACTTGTACCCTCGGTTGATGCGGGAATATTTTTAATTTCTGCAGCTGAGAAACAAACGTTTGACGATGGTAATTGGTCTGAACGCCATAAGTCACCCAAGCCGTTCCCCACGGGACCCGAAGGGGCCATACGAAATCCCTCCACGCCCCGTTTCCAAACGCCCCCGGCAGTGCTCCGGGCAACGAGCAATCCCCGGTTTCTCTAGTGGAGCCTTCCAAGAAACAATCGAAGTTGTGATGTTTTGAGCTGTCAAGCATTTGTTTGAACAAACTCGGTGCTGCGAAACTCTCGACTCAGGGCTCTCCCACGACATGATTATCGGGTTCGAGCTCACGAAATCGTACACCTCGTGAGGATCCGTGGGCGCGAATTCCCGGAAGGTGGTTTGTTGGCAGCTAGAGGGTGGTCCCGAGTGGACCCTTTCTGCTGTGGAATCCAGCTGTTGTTGCGTGTGCAGACAAACGAAGATTTAAAAATGAAAACCCCACCGCCTTAAAACCGCACAGCGGCAGCATCACCGGCAAAACCTCCGCATCACGGTGACCCGCGGCCAGCCCGAGACGGCTTGCAAAAAACAACATGTCCCACGATATACCCCCAAGACAACCCGCTCATATGGACACCGGGCTTGTGCAAAGTGGTCACGCACAGCTCTTGCAATCCGTAATAACGCAAAATCACGATTGTTACTATTAATAACAGACAGTACTGCAGATAGACAAATAGACAAACAGAAAGACAGACAAATTAAGCAATAGAAGCGTGTACGCACCCCGCAATGAAGAGGCCTTATTGCTGCATTTTTCGAATTTTGTTATTATTGCCGTTCGTCGGAGTCGTGGGAGAGGAAGAGGTTTCTCCCACCTCAGTCAGATACCCCTATCGCAGCTCCTGCAATCTCCCGTGTATCTCGCCCACACCTTTGCCGCGTCTCTCTCTCTCCCTATCATACTATGATGCCGTACTGTGACACCATACTATAATACCAGCCGGGTCCCTAACCATTAACGTTTACCGCCTGCCGCTGTTCAGATGACCAAGCCTCCGAATGGTAGAGTACTATTCGATTCGTCCAACCTAACCCAGACGCAAAAACAAGAATACATATTTCCTCCCCCCCCCCCTTCCCCCTGTCGAACGAAAAATTGGCAGGGGGGTCAGGGTGGCGGGTTGATTATGATGGAAAGAGAGGAAAGCACAATCTCCTGGCCTGGTTGACCACCTCAGGGACTACCTAACTGCTGTTCTCGTTCGCAGCGGGAACCCCGGAATCGCCCACGTCCAGCGTGGCTTGGTAATCTACACCGAACGATGCCCCCAAGAGTGGGAGTCGTCACCCTTCTACCCTCCTCCTTGTTATATCCAAGCCCGGCACGACAACGCCTCTTTCTCAATATGTAACCCTCTAAACCTCGGTAATAAACCTCGGTTTATTGGGTTCAATAAACCTCGGTTTATTGGGTTACGTTTTGGGGGCGGGGGCCGTGACACCGTCTAAGGGAAAAATCTACCCTTCTTTGTTGCATCCTTCGAATTACGTTACTATTACCGTTCGTCGGAGTCGTGGGAGCGAGAGGAGTTTTCCCCCCTCAACCAGATACCTCTATCGCAGCTCCTGCAATCTCCCGTGTATCTCGGTCACATATTTACCCCTCTCTCTCCCTATAATAACATGATGCCATAATGTGACACCATACTATGATACCATACTACTGATACCAACCGGGTTTCTAACTATTACAACCTAGAGTTGTTCAGATGACCGAGCCTTCGAATGATACCATTCGACTCCTCCGATTCTGAGGTCATTTGAACTGCTGTTGTCGGGCACTAGCTAACGTTTCCTACCCCATACTGTTCCTTCGCACGGCTTGCCACGCCTAGCTTGCGTGATACCCTTCTGGCATCCTCTATGTTATTCCGCGTGTACGCCTTGTACGCGTCGGACATCCACCTCCCTTGTCTCTGTATCACTCGTTCCTAAATGTCACCTCCGGCCGCGAGTGTGGTTGCTCCCCAGACACGCAACGAGTGCAAGGCGAACTTGTCGGGATTGCCACCGAAATTCGCCACTACCTACTTAGTTGCTCGGAGAGCCCGACCGTATCTCGCAACTCCTACGGAATTACCTAATCAGTACGTGGCGAGGTCAGTACGTGGCGAGGGGGGCGTGATCGGGAAGACCTGGGAAGCATGGCAACAACTGCAACATAAGGGCAGCGTCCCCACCGTCTGCCTTACAGGACGACCTCGATCCGAAGACCTCGTCTCGCGTCCGCACGCGTACGCTCCCAATATGTTCCTGGCCACCCTTGTGCCGCCTTAAACGCACATCGACCGTGTTGGTATGTTGCCATCGACCGTTATCCAACTGCTTGCCCTGGGCATAGAACGCCACATCGTCACACGCCAGGCAATGCACGTCATGCTCCGTCCCTGAGTCGGCGGTGAACCTCTCGTCCGACCGCGCCATAAGAAAAATAGCTCAAGCACAAACACAGCCACAACACTCTCCCTTTCGGCCCCCATGACGGAACAAGAGTCTCCCCGCTTTAGAGCATGCCGAAAGAGACCGGTAGTCAAGAGCGGCGGGGTCTTCCCGCCTCTACGTGGGACCGGGCGATCCCTTTGAGGGCGCACTGTACCACGGGAGACGTAACCGGTAGCTCCACTCCTACTTTCCGGAGATAGTGTTCGCTAGGTTACGTTCTGACGCGCAACACCTCGAAGGAAATTCGACCAAGGCCCAAGCCTTGTGACTATCCGAGTCGCTCGACTCCAAACATTCCCGGCACCCCATCAATCTGCGAAACGTACGCCAAGATCGGCGACCAAACTAGTACGTGCGCATAACCGAGCTCGCCACTGAGCCTCCGACGTACTGGTGGCCAAGACGTCAGTACAGAGATTCGCCCCCGCCGCTCCCAGGCGTTGTTCTTGGCAATCGATGTCGGGAAGAGTCGCACAAAGATTGGCGGCGATAGTGGGACGGTCCTAACGTGACACGCCGTCTGCCAAAACATTCGCAACACCCCGCACGTGCCTCGCTCTAAAGCATGAACCACTGCGCATCTCCAGGCAACCAAGCATTCGCATAATTGCGCATACCCGTGGTTCCCGTCCCCCCGATAACAATTGGTCCAGTGGATGGCCCACGTGGTCTCCCCTCATTAAAATACACTCGCCTACGTAGCGCGGTAATACCTTGGTAT
>JAYJME010001672.1:0-15648 GCA_036873775.1 Costaria costata
CGGTGTGGCCTACCCCCCTCCATCGGTGTGGGCGCTGCTAAAATCGTGTGCAGCTAGCTGTTAGTCCGCCCGCTTTGCAAGCAATTTCCACTCTATGTTACCATGTTGAATGTGTAGCATCACAAGAGCGCAAAAATACGCGTTAAAAATGCGCGTTACCTCAATTGCTTACAACCGCTGTCGCAGCAAAGTAAATGTTGTCGTAAAGGAGGGGATCGATAATCTCCTCAACTAAAATGGAGGCCCCTAGGCTAGTACAACCCTAGTACATATTTCGCTAACCGCTAGCGTCACTCCCGGTGAAAGGCGCAATGACGGTCCTATTCGAATCAGCACCTATACCCTTAAAAAATGTATTGAAATCCTAAAGTACAGTGCTGCCTGCACATAATCCGCACCGATGACAAAAAATGATACCACCACAACGCGGTACGTCGCGTGCAGCAATGAAACGTCAACTGTATATACGCTATACAGGCAGTCAATATGAAAAAACGCCTGCCAAACCCGCCGAAACCCGCCTCCAAATAATACTATTCTCGCCTTGCCGTCCCCGAAGCCACACTTGCCACAATTTGGCTGTCTCACCGAGCTCTTCAAGGGTGAAGTTCAAATGCCATATGCTGCTCGCTCCCCACGGACACCGACAGAGCAGGAACAAGGAGTGCTATCGCCGTTCCCCCGACGGTGCGAATCTATCGCCTTCGATGGCGGTTCTATCATCCACACGGTACCGCACGGCACCACACGACCATACCACCAACGATAGCCGCAGTGCACCCCCTTTAACCTTACCCACCTAGCACGATGAAACGTACAAATCGTTTCCAAGAATGAACGTGCAAACGACGATACGACGATTCTGGTAAAGCTACTCGTAGCGAGGCCGGAAAACTCCTGCGTTACAACGTAATACATCAATGTCACACAGTGCCGCGAAAATCAAAGGTGCGGAAACGAGGTAGACGGAGAAGAACAGCTTGATATTAAAAAGGCGAATACGTACCCATGCTAATCCCCCAAATACAAAAAACTTGACAACAATCTCAACGCCCGTTAGTGCTTATAATGCGCGATACAGGCTGCACTTTGTTTCTATACCTGACTCTCGGTTGCTAATTTCGTGGCAAGCACAACCGATAGTCTGGCAAATTGATAAATTCGGTCAACACTCACAATCGCCGCTGCACTGTCCAATTTTTCATCGAATGTAATACGCCAATCGCCACAACCAACAAAGAAAACCATCGGCTCGACCACTGCCTACCGTTTGTTGTACCAAACGTCGCCGTGGACTCGTCGTGGGTGACTGTCTGAACAACACCAGTACAGGTCATAAAAATGCTCGAACCCCGACTGTACTGCTCTCTCTCTGCACAGGGGGTTCGACAAGAGTAAAAACAAGATCGCCCAGATATATTTTGTGCACTCTACAAACACATCGCACCACCCCGCCGCCAGCGGCGGCAGCAAAAGGCGACATCACTGGGCGACGTCTCCTCCGCACGTGTAGCACGTTTCGCATTCAGACACGCCCTCGCCGCACGAAGGTTCGCAGCTCTCCATGCAGTATCTGCAACCAACCGTCTGTTTGACAGGAGGAACAATCGCAGACAGGTTGCCGGCGGTAAATTCCTTGGAAGAAGGGTACCGGGATATTTGCCGTCATCGCTAAAGTGCACAAACCAGTGTTTGTGATGAACGTCAAACGATAATAGCCGCATGGTTGCTACTGCTACTGGAGTGCAAACATGAAAGCGGTTAGTTCCATCGTCTACGTCGTATCGTCCTTGTACAAAACTAACGACCGCGATAGACAGACACACAAAACACACCTACCGTAGCAAACGGGAGGAAACTTGCCGTGCACGAGCAGTACAGTGCACATAACCAGACCAAAGGGCAACGTTGGGGCTGTTGTTTTTGGCGTGTGCCGCTTCGTCTAAGGAGTATTCCATACGAGTAGCCCTGTGGAATATCCATTCATCAAGATCCTCAGCGCAGCGGGATGACCATTCAACAATACCACACACCAGGTAGAAGTTATCACAATAGTGCGGCACAAACCTCTTAGTATGTGGTTCTTCAGCATCTCTCACATTTGATAATAACTCATCAAGATCATCAGCAGAGCGGAATATAACCATAAAACAGATGCCAGATACGATATTTATCACAATAGTGTGTCACAAACCAAATAAATATTACTATTAATAATTGTTTGTCCAACATCTCTCACCTTTTGGGCAAAGCACCAAACCGGCCATACCTCTCCCGTAAGGCATTCTGAGTGGCATTCGATGCCCACACCTTCCTCCTCGAACCCTAGATGAGCCTCTTCCGGCACCTAAAATATCAAGACGTTGTTGGAACATCCGGCATACAAGGTAGGTACAATTATTACAACGCGGAGCACACGGTTGGTCTTTCTACAAACAACGTATAGCAGCGTGACAGTCGGGGCATGTAATTGAGGTGTCGCACAGCACAGCCCTGCAGGACAAAAAACACGAACCCTTGTATGATATCATACTGCTGTAAAACACGTTTTATCTACTGTAGTGAGATAGACACACCGCAGCTGTTCTGGTTGTCACTACGGAAGACTTTTTATGGCGGCCCCGACGAGCAGCGCACTCCTGTTGAAAAGACGCGGCGTCAGCGTGCATTGTGACGGGAGAAGACTAGCGCTACAGCAGCACCATACATACACGAGACAGTCGGGGATCCTGCCTACGTGAGACCGGCTTCTACGAGAAGAAAACCAATGCTATCTACAGTAGGCTTGACGGCCGTGCACCTTTATGACACCTGGTATGGGCTTCTTTAGTGGCAGGGCTCCACCCCGCACGCACGTATGGTATCTATCGTCTGCTTGGTGCGTGAATGTATCTGCCCACCTGATATTGCGCGATGCTTGCATGCCTAGGCCACGATTTCGTGCATCCATCTCTAACCCATGGTCAGCAGGGCATACATATCAGCCAATGAAAACGGCCATTTCACGCCAACTCGAGAATAAATAGAGCTCTTACATACCAAAGATGCCAGCAGTTTATCAGCCTATGTAAAAAGCATACAGGTTCACAGTGTATCAGCCTATGCAGGGTAAAAGCTGAAGCGGTACGGTTGTGCCGTGCACAAAAACAAAACCCACCGGCCTCGTGCATCGACATCGGGCATCGGGCTATTTAACAGCAGCTGGAATTCCATGGGTACATACGTCTGCTGATGGCTACTGCACCCTGTCCGAACACATTCTGCTTGTCTCTTGCCTCTGTTTCTGAAATGTGGCGGCTCATGTTATGATATGTGTCGTCGGCTATATCATCGGCTAAACTTCAAGCCTCTTCACGGAACGGCGGCCTATCTTTTCCAAAGGGGCAGCACGTGATAACGTTTCATATCGCGCACAAAAAAAGAAGTAGAGCTTACCACTTAACATACTGTGTACGAGACGAAGAGGACTAGCCCTAAACATTGATTGACTGGATTGAGGTTTGCGTCAGGGATAGGGTTAGTGACATTCGTCTCGTACACAGTAACCTTCAACCCTAGTGTCGAAAAACTAGTAATATGCCCTCCAAAAACAAAACTGGCATTTTGGTGCAACTAACCTGACTCCAACAGAAAGCGTCTCCGTCTTCTTCCTCGGCACACGAAGGTGCTTCCGAAGGTCCCTCCCGATTTTCCCTGGATAAAGACGAGGTGGAGGACAGCGGCTCCGGCAGGTCCGGCAGCTCGAGGCCGGTCGCGCACTCCACGCATTCACACTCTTCAGGGCTTGGGTTCAGAGCGCAGTATTCCTCGCAGTCCACCGAGCAAAAGCGGCACCTTATCAAATGGAACGCGATTGGCACGATGCATACGTGGCGGGCGGGGGCGCGGCGTGTTAAGAGGACGTGCTTCTAGTAATCCAAGCACTATATATGTATGAAGCAGCTGCTGTAGTTAGAGTATAGCTGTACAGCTGTAGAAGGCTCTACTGCATGTAGTGTGTTACAAAATAAGCCAGGCACGGAACGAAAAAGACACATCACTTGTGACAACAGAGAAATATAGGCTTCAGTTTGGTACCGTCTACCAGTATAGTTTAGGGCTACCCCTCCGAGCCCCGAGGGCACGGCTATAAGAAGAAACTACGAACAAGCGCCCCGTGACGGGATATATCGAATAAAAGTGTCCCGCATCGATCACGAAAAAGAGCTGGGCTGAGCTCACCCGTTGACTCCCATGGCGTCGCACCACAGCCCCCCCCCGTCGTCGAGGCAGGTCGATGTGCACGTCAATCTCTGGTCCCGCTCGGCCAGGGCGGCGTAGTCTTGCCGGGTGATCTGTCATAATTATCACAATATCACCATATCACGAAAAGGGGGTGCAGGCACGTTAAATACAACAAGCACGTTGCGAGGACGAACAAGGGTGTTTTGCTATGTACACGTATAGAAGCTCGGTCAAACAGGCATGTCAACGAAACACAGCAGTAGTTACATAAGCTCGGTGTAGCACATCGACGTCGAAACTTCGCAACGTCTTCGCCCTCTCCTCTCTCACTTTCTCCGCAGGGATTGGTTGCCACAGCGCCTTTCGAGAGTTACTCTCTAGACCGCGCGTCTCGGGTCGGGTTTTGGTATACAAAGTGCATCATCACCTTCATGTTTGTTGACAAATGCTCAGCACCGTTGCCGACCACGACCTTAAAGGACCATAGCATACAAACCAGTATTGGTTTCCCTTCTGAGCAATCGCGGTATCATACAGGGAAACAACCCTCCGTTTGGTGACCGTTTGGTGACCGTTTGGTCACGTTGGTAGACACGAAGGTGAAAGGCACAGGACGGCACAGGACGCGTGGATCAAGGTACGTCAAATATTAGCATGGTCAACCCGCGACAACGTGTCACTGCCATATCTCGCGGGGACGTGCACTAGTCTGTACTCCACCGTCCATATTGTGGAACTATGTGTACACTAGTCTGCCGCGGTCGGTCGCTAACTGAGCTCTTCGTTAGATCTTCGCTAGCTCTTCGCTGGTGACTGAGTTCTTCCTGAGCAATTCGCGGGCTGTATATCGTACGTATACCTTCGTATACTTCGATGGGCCTCGATAACCGAAACAAACAAGCAGCACGGAAGTGGCGGGTACTCCACCGGAGGGGGGTCCACCTATAGCTAAGCGCCGAGTACAGTGACTAACATGCACTGACCATGCCGTGGACGTATCAATAGGGGCCTCTCTGCTCGGCTAAAAACAGAAAAAAAATAATACCAAAACAACAAAACGCTACCAAATGACGAGGCCAATCTCGCCCAAAGCAGCAGTGCAGCCCATCAGCAGTATCAGCATTCTACCTGGTCGTAACAAGCCATCTCAGCGTCAACGGTGCAGCTCCACGTCTCCGTTGCTCCAGACTCCGGGCACTTGTGGCAGTGGCAGTCAGGGTCGCCCAGACAGAACACATCGCAATCGTTGCTGCACATCCGGCAGTTTGTCTTCCCAAATATGTTACACCATAGCGCTGTCGGTAGTGGCGCCAGCAATCATAACATCAAGTAGAACACACCAGACACGAGATAAAGTTCAGTGTGATATAGGAGCATCCGGAGCTTTAGTCAAGAAGATGATGCATACAATACGAGTGGCCACCGAAAAGAGAAATCTGAGTGAGGCAGTCCGAAAACAGGCAGCGTCAAGAGCAAAGCAGTTGGAGTATGTGAGACCAAAAGCCAATATTGCACCGCACGCGCGTTGCCGTGGTCTGGCATGATACGGCTGGGCAGTTTCCACCATGTCCGCTGTAGACACTACTGAAACAGGGAAACACTGCAGCAACATATACCTCATACCGCGATAAACACTGGTAAAATTAGCAAACACACGCGAGGTCGCGCTATCATGCCCTATGTATGATACTGAAATTAATATCAGGCAATACCTGTGCCCCAGAAGGGGCCTCAACCCTGTTACTGTTACTCTTGAAAGACTAGTCCACACTAAGTCCAAGTTTTTGTCCCCATAAAAAGAGGCACCTGCAGCACATGCACCTGTTAACGGTACTTGCTTGTGCTACACTGATGTGCTTGTGTTCTGCCTTTATTTTTTCAACTTGTCTAAAAATATAGCCGTTAACCGGCGTTGACCACCACAAAACCATCCTTAGCTAAGATGGACTTGCGGCGAATAAAGAGGGGGGCGATGTGAAGGACAGGGTAGTTACGTGTGTATCCTAGACCTCATAATCACGCGTGTAAAGACTGACACCTCAAACATCAGGCCTAAAAGAGCCTGCCAAGTCATCAACCTCGGGTCGCCAGTGGTCCCTTCGCTTTGACGTAAGGTCGACATCTCCCCGACGAGGAAACGACGGGGTCATCCATCTTGGGCACCGGCATAAGCCGGGTCCTACAGGACGAAGCCTCGAGGGCGGTTGCTTCGTGCACCCCCCTCGGCCCAGTCCGAGACTAGACTCTTAGCACCTCCTTGCTACGTGATACGGAGGAAAAGTGCTTGGCTCGGTCGGCCGTTAACGACCCCTGCAGGCATCAGGGATTGAGAATTCGTCACTGCGACATCATGGCCTCGGGAGCAGGCCCTAGTTTCACTATAGCCGTTAGCGTTACACCTCCTGCCATACCTCCTCGGTTTGCGCACTCCCTCGAGCAGTACATTTCCGTCCCCTGAATCTCCAGCGCTCTGGTTTCAGCCGGAGAAATGGCCGCCGAGCACCACTCATCGCCCACATGATACGGGTCGCAAGAGCCTAGGTTCGACAGCACGCCTCCACCTTGAGCCGGCTCTTCCAACGACTCTTCCAACGAGCTGCCCCCCGTCGACGGTGCCAAGCCAGGGCCATTTTGAAGCCCCCGCCTTCCTCCCCGCAAAGAGTGAGAGTCTCTACGTTCCCCCTCGCGTACGTTGGTGTTTACAACTTTCTCGGGGATTCTTTCGACGAGGTTCCTTGAGCGGCTGACCGCTGTGGAGGACGGGCTGTTGAGGCCTGCAATCCAGTCCACCACTGGAAGGCCTTCCTGGTAGAGCTGGAGGCCTTGGCTCGAGTATGACTCCATCGAAGACGGTTGAACGCGAGGCAGAGAAGCGAGGCGCTGTCTATTGTGCCCCCAGTGGTCGGGTTCGGGTGAGCAGAACATCACCTGTTTGTTCAGCGCGCCGGGGTGCACACATTCAGCACACACAGCAAACACCACATACAGCGGCACATGCCGTGGCAGCAGCAAGAGCAGTAGCAACCGCCGTAGCAATCATTGGTGTGAGGGGAACCCAACCGCTATTCTTCCTACGCTTTACTTCGATCATAAGCCTGGGCCATGCAATGGGGGCCGATTATATTATACCACACGCGAGTACGGTACGAGAATGGCAGCCGCCCTACTCTGTTCATTGCCTACAGCGCTACTCTAGCCCAGCAAGAACTACTCGTGCGCACCTGGTATAAAACACGCAGAAACGAGATGCCATCGTCGTTGAGAGAGGATTGCTAGAATCAAGCATACCGCATATGTGGTCAAAGCAGAACACTTTGTACACCATGTGCGAAACGGTCAACGCTGGTGTTATTGAAGCAACCCGGCAGTACCGCAGCGCAAGACGAGTATCACTCACGACACAACGCCACCGTAAGTTGTTGCGCACGTTATACACTATCAAACTATCAAACTATTATTCATTATTGATACTACGAGTATAGACACGCTTTATGCGCCGACAGCATGAGCTCACGGAGGAAACTTTCGATCGATTCACGGCCTTTTCTATATACAACAGAGGAACTTCAAAGCGTCGCAATTCTCAGCACTCGGAGGCATTCATCGAGCAGCCCTTACGCAGTTCGTAATATTTCTCTTTCAACGGATGACATAGTATGAGCAGATCTAGACTGACAGATATCGGTATCAAATATACCCACCAGGTATGCTATTGCCTACAGCTCAATCACTGTCAATTGCTGTCCAGATGCGAAAAATATATAATGGTGCCGTCTAATACGATAACACTGGTATTTATGGGTGCTGTCCTCACATCCAGCTTGATCTCTTCGCCTCCGGGGTGAACCTGCAGACTGCTCGCCGTGCCGGACCATCCGGGAGTAGGAGAAATATTGCCCTGACCCTCCTGGCTGTATAGCAACTGCACTTGCAGAACGCGAGGGCCTGAGCCGATCTCCACGACGCGCGTGTCGATGGAGTAGTTCAAACCGCCCGCATCCCCGTCTTCCTGCGATTCGCTAGCAAGAGGCTTAACACGAAGCGTCGGGGGGGGCGAGTGTTGGGGGTGGTGTATAGCACGTCAGAATAGCAGAGAGCGAGGCGCAGAGTCACGGAGGATATATTGTGTCCAGAAGAGTAGCGCTTTAAACTATCGCTGTGAAGATCAGGCATTGAAACGTTACGCTATTGGTAGTATGCATAACGTTTTTATGCTATGCAGCAGCGACAGTGTCTCTAAATGATAGTCATGGTATCATACGCACAGTACAAGTGTGCATGTATGCTACTGGTAGTGCTGCATTTTGAACAAGAAGACCATGCATCACCCACCATACAAAAAACATTTTGCGGCAAACTCAAGGTTCCAGGTACAACGTTCCAAGGCGTGCAATGCAGCAAGTACAGCACGCACCGTTCCAAGTGCAACAACAGTACAGCGTTCCAACCCGTGCAATACGGCAAGTACAGCATGTATATACCATACCTACCAGGTACTGGTACCTGGTAGGATACCTTCCGAGAGAACGCCTGACCAATTGCGCCCCATACGTGGCGCCATCTTCCGACGTATCAAAACGTGTTTGCACGGCATTTGTACAAGACTACACGGTACAGTCTACACGGTGTGGTCTAAACGCCGACGTTCCAACCCGCCCTTTGAAAAGGGGGGTTTGCATACAATAGTTGCATGGCACAAACTACGTACAGACTGGACATCGTCACAAGAAGTAGCACGACCATGCACTCTTGTATGGCGATTCCGCGTCGTCCTCATCAAATACTCCGTTAATCCCTTGGAACCACCATCCCATCCTAACGTCCTAATCCTCATCCTATCATCTTCATATTGCCTGGCAGGTAGGTTCTAGCGCGCACTGAGTCCAGCAGCCCGTGCTCTCAACGCCCGCAGACCTGTGCTAAAAGTGTGGCAATCCACGATACTCGTACAATACTGCTGCTGCACTATTTTTCGATTTTACTTTCCGGACAGATTATTATCAAGGTTTCCTACACTGTTTGGATGTCCCCGTCTGCCACGCGCGAAAACCGAGGATATTTTCACCACCTTCCGGTGCGTGTGTATTTCCTTCGTACTCTACACTGCTCCACTTGCCTCCTGACGTTTTTTTTGTGATTTTGTCTGATGGGCTTGCAGTTCTTCTTACCTCGTACAAACGATTTTTGCGCAACAAAAAATTAACGTAACAATGTCGTCGTCTCGTTCCGTCACTCACCACAGCCCGTGAAAGTTCGCGAGGCTTGTGGCCGTGTACCACCGCCAAGCCGAGTCCGTAATGTCCCGTCACTGAGGTCAAGGAGTCCAGCGTGACAGACTTGGAAGCAAGAGGTACGCCAGGGAGGTCTGCAGGGAGATCAAAGGAAACCACCTTCATTTTCACCAATTGATGATGATTTCATGGATGACGAAACAGACACGTACGGAGCAAAAACAGGTTTGCGGTGGTCAGTGAGTCGTAGAGTTGGCGAGGATGCAAGTGCAGATATGGGACCGATACCGATATCCAATTAATCAGCATTGATTGCCATTGATGAAACTCGAGGAGCGGGGAGCATCACCTTAACCATAACACTTCTTGGCGATGGATGGTTCATCTACTGGACGACAAGGTAATTAGTTTTATTTTTTAGTAATCACTTTTACTTTCTGCACAAGAGGTTTTACGCTCAGCGACGTTCTATCTGCACAAGCCGTGGCCACCCTTCCCCCCCCCGGTACTTGCCCTCAGTTTATCGGGCATACGGTGGCATTCCTACTGCTCGTCGATCTCGCGGTCTCGCGCCTTCAGCGATACGAGAAAAATGTACAGTTTTTTTAACCCACCGGGTATTGAACTCCGGCTCTCGATCATGCCCACCAGGTGTGACAACTAACGTGTTGAGCTATTTGTAGCTATTTCATACATGCTTATTTATTATTTCGGCACATAAGGTATTGATAGGGCAAGGGACAGACTGGGCAAATAGGGCTAAAGGTGGTACAACAAAAAAAATACCAGGAAACGGACAGGCCGAGTACAACAGCAGCAATCAGTAAATAATGAAAGGGACGAGCAGATGACGATTGCAGCACCTGCCGTGTCACATATATATGACATATCAACCCGGCACCGCTAAGTTAGCGGGTGGTGCACCGATGAATAGTACAGTACCACGACTAGACTGCAAGGACGTGTACAATGGTACTAATACTCGTACGTGGGATCGATCACCCTATTAATAGACTGTTGGGGAGACCGTCGAAACTGTGTCAAGTAATTGTGTACTGCATCAAGTGACAGGGCTCGTGTGTTCGTAGGTGGGAGCGATCAGCCCAGATGGTTGGTGAGACCATTGGTGCACAGCAGTAGCAACCTGTAAAGCTTTACCAAAAGTCCTTCTGGGTCCCGAAAGGCTACTCGTGAGCGCGTCCTACTTTGCTTTTCCCCCTTTCTTTGTTTTCTTTCTGCTCGTTTGTTTGGTTGTTTTTTTTCTTCTTCTTTTTTTCTTTTTTCCTCCCGAATATTTTCTTCCTTCATTTTTGCGGGTCTGTGTGCCCGCCCTCTTCGTACTACGTACGTTTTGCATGCGATACATTTTGGTAAAACGGGCCTGGTATCTCTCAAGGATGCAGAATCAGCACGGACATGAGTGTGCTGGATGGCGAGGGGTGAAACGAACAAACCACGCATGCACACTGATGTGTACGTGCGGGGGTCAAGGGGGAATCCTTTCAAAGAAAGGCGGCGATTAACTATACCGCTGTGTAACGTACATGCAGCAGTCAACCTTCAATACTACCGAGCAGACGCGGAGCGATCGCCCTACTGCCTTTGCGCTGGTGGGCTTTGATTTGAGGGACTGACGACGGCAAACTGCTGTTTGGTGCGTTGCTTGTCTCGTGACTATGCCGCCAGATAGTACAAAATAGTTCAAACACACACAAAACAAAATGCTACCAGGTACAACGGAGTTCGTATCTAAAATTGCGTTGGCGGTGCGCACAGCTTGCGTGGAGATAGTGTATCTGACAGCAGATTATATCGTCTGATACGGCACTACGATGGACGAGGATTTCTTGAAAGCGAATATATACCTGGTATATATGATATGTACACTAGTATACTATTAATAGTACACTATATACTTGATTTCCACGAAGGGGGCGAGAAGGGTCTCGACGGCGTCAAGAGTCAACAACCGTAGTACTACTCTTCAGATGTACTATGAATAGTATTAGTGCAGGGAGTACTGTATTTCCCGTCTGTACACCATCCCAACTCCAAAAGATACGCCGTACACATATCTATAATACCTGGTACAACATATAACACGCGCTGCCACACTGGTGCTGTATGTACTACTACAACCACTCTGTAACCACTTCAACATGAACATCCAACAGGCATCCAACAGGCATCCTACAGTCACTCAATACACCCGGGTCCGTCCACAGTCCGTACTGATACTTCATACCAGGTATGTATGAATATCATATCATAAAATTTCATGAATATCAACGTGGGATGCGAGATGAGTACATCAGCACGCAAGTCCCGCCGTCAGAGAGGAGTTCTTGGCACCAGTTACACGAAACAGCGAAAGCACATCGCCACATAAAAAGGAAATGCGCAAACAAAATGCGAAGGTATTGGGTACTGCTGTAGATACATACAATACATTGTACCTACCATACCAAGAGGAAAAAAAACACAACGAGAACTGCAAGAAGAAAACATTGTTTTGTGCTTTTTTGTTCGAAAGTATTTTAGAGTTCCTTCACTGCCGCTGTGCCCCTCGGCAAGCGCGTGGGCGGGAGGGGTATACCCCACGGTGTATGGCTGGGCTCACCCCGAAGGAGCTACGAATGCCTTCGTCTCTGACCCGCAATCCTTATCAACAGCAGCAGATACGAGTAGGTCGACTCTATGGGGGGGTTGTTTGGGTCAACCAATGACGGTGCTGCTCTTCGTCTCTTGGCGGCACTGACCCGCATCTTGTCAACAACAACTTGGTCTAGATTATGAGGGAGTTGGGTCTGCCAATGACGGTACTGCCTGCGCATCGAACACCAGACACCTCTATCGCACTATCGCACATCTCAAAGTACGGACGGAGAGGGGGCAGATTACCTGCAGGCCCCGCCGGGGTGTCATGAGAATGTTGTAAACATCGTTAATATTAATACATCAATATTAATAGTGCTCGTACAGTGCTGTGGAGGGTTATAATTAGTGGGAAACACGGGGCGGAGTTCGTGGTGCGCCCCCCGCAGCACGAGCCGGGGGGGCGCCGGAGGCCGCTGCCCGCGTAGGACCCGTCGAAGGCCGAAATTTGAAATTTGGGCATCCAAACGTTCATGTACTATAATAATGTGCTTCTTACCCGCTTTTACCCTCTGAAAAAGATGATTATTTCACAAAAAAAGGGCCTAAATATTTTCCAGCTAACCACGTTTGTCTTCGCCCACGGTGAAAGATGGGGCGGGGCTCGTTGCCGCACATTTGCCTTGAAAAAATGGCGCGCTGAGCGGAATTTTGATGTGCGCCAGCGCAACATTTCACCACCTTAATATAACCGTGTGCTGTATATATATGAGACAGGTCGAGGATGCCCCATAAAACTGGCACTGGCACTGGCAGATGCCGCCTGAGTAACACAATAGGCTACAACAGACGGCGCTCTGCCAGTGACAAGGCTGTATTCGACCACTATATACTGTCATATTTTAGTAACATTACCGATCGAATTGCCGTACTCTACGTAATGAAAGTACTGGTATGGCGTGGAGATGGATCACATATCACATCATACGAAAGGTGGGAATGGGCTGATTTCGGCTCATTTCCATTTTCGTGGTTGAAGTCTCCTCTCGTGGCAAGATAATAACTTGTGTTCCAAGATCGGAACGGGGAGGGTACTATGTACTATTCATAATATAGTACAAGGAAGGGGTCTTTGGCGGAGCTTTTTTAGGTTTTGACAAAAAGCTCAAAAGACACCTCTCAGTGAGATCGAAATTTTCGTCGAAACTCAATTTTGGTTTTTAGAAAAAACAAAAACGTCAGCTATGGGATCGAGGGATTCGTCGAAAGTCACCCTTGAAGGAAATGTCAGATACAGCAGTAGACACCGGTAAGAGGGGGGAGACTAAACCATAACTGAGACTGTGCGGCGACAGAGCATGCGAGGCATGGAACGAACCATAAGCGGCGGCAGCCATTGCATTGGTTGCAGTGAGGATTACGTAATTGATTGCAGTGAGGATACGTAGCCCACAGGTTATCGACGAGGACGATCGATCTCAAGCACGAGAGCAGCACCTCCCGAAACACTCTGCATGATTACATCATATCCCGCCGGAGATCGGAGGCCTGAGAGGGCACTTCATTTCAGGTGGTTGAGATAATCAGCACGGCAATTTCCCCTAGATGTTCTTGGATGATTTACAGGGACTACGCGGTGGTCTTGTCGCAGAGAGCGTTCGACGAGGGTAGGCCGAGGACCGGACGAGCTCCGTGGCACGTGCTCTGGGCGCTTCAAGGTACGGGGAAAAGCTATTTTAGCGGGAACTGATTCCGAATACCCACAGCCTCCCACGACGATGGAAACCGCACATTTGAGCAATTTTGCTCTGCTGCTGCTGCTGCTGCTGTATCATGGCCATGGCTGTATCTCACCGTCCCTCAAGCTCTCTAGCCCTGTACTTGGTGGCAGCCATGGTACAACAGCAGTCGCACATCAAGCTCTTCTTTTTGTGACGGCCACGGACGGTGCCCCGGTCCGGCTCCGTGGCGCGGGCTCAAAGTTGCGAGGAAATCTATTTTAACGGGTTCTGTTTCCGCCTATCCAGAGACACTCGCAGGACGATGGAAACCTCGACATTTCACCATTTTTGCTGCTGCTGCTGTATCATGGCGATGGCTGTATCTCAACGTCCCTCAAGCTCTCAAGCTCTACTTGGTGGCAGCCACGGACGACAACAGTCGAGGAACTTAAAAATTTGGAATGGAATAAAATACAAAAAATGAATTTAATTTGCATATGATTGGTTGAAAAGTGAATCACCAAGCAGGCATTTATTTCCAAGCCAAATCCGAAAAAATCAAATTCAACAAGTACTTTTGGTTTGCTCTTCTTTGTTCAATTCAATTCGGGGAGTTTATCCAACTCGACGTGGCATGTTCCACGAAACCGAAGCTAGCCACGCAAACTTGTCTGTCGTCGACTGCTTCAGAGGCGAGATCCATCAATATCGAGAGGCGGAGCCACCAGAGCAGCCGCAGCGCGAGGTCCGACGGCCCCTAGCACAGAGTAGACCGCCCGCGGCGTCTAAAAAAATAAGAGACCGCCGCAAACCCAGTTTGCATCCCTCTTTGCCTCCCAAATCACACGAGCACCAACCAGGTTGCGACTTCGCTCAGAAGTTCGATCGCAGTATCCCCGTCGCTGCTGCCCGCGTGAGGCTGTGAGGCTGCGACACCCCACCCAAGAGATCCCAAGAGCGATGGCCTCCTAGCCGGTGCCGTCAAAAACAATCTGCCGCTAAACGCGGCGCTCCGGGAAGGACGCGTGCCGTCGTTCTCCTCGTTGGTTGCCAACGGGTGTTTCTAGACCTTGTGCGTTGTTCGAACTTTAGAACACCATACTCGTACTCGTACGCCATTCCTCGATAGGACCCAAAGTGGTTTTTTCCCCGTATTTCAATTCAGTTTCGACACATACTATTAAATTCCATTTTTTAAAGTTCCTCGTTAATAGAAATTAAAAAGACGACAGCTGTGATATCATGTACCTGGTAGTGATTTCGTCGAAACTCATATTTGCAAGCTGCTTGGGAACACATAATGATCTACTGACTGTAGAACTGTCGAGGACAGGTCTAGAGGTGTAATTATTTGGATGCTGCGCAGAGGGCACCACACTTCCTCGGGATTTCAAAAGCAACCGCGCAGCCGTGGTACACACAGCCACAACGACAACAACAGCAGCAGTACAGCACAACCATCGCTTCACACTCTGGCCTTTTGTGACAGCCACCGCTGGCCACCGTGATTTTGTGTTATTATGTGCGTGCAGTGCTCGGGAGGAGCACTGCTGTATACCTGCTGGTACTATTAATACTAATAGTGACAGGATGAGTTTCGACGACTTGTGTTTGTTTTTAACTTTTACGTGGAACGGATGGCTGGATATAAAATAAGCGCACCATAAAAGCAAAAAATACATGAAATACGAATTTTCGAAAAGTACGGAGTATTGAACAGGGGGTTTATACTCCAGGCGATCGATACATTGATGTCGAGTTCTCATGTCTTCCAACACATTCATACTACTGCTGTACTGACAGCAGTGTGTGTGTGTGTTCTTCACATTAAACCGTTCTTCTACTCGTCGACATCCAGCGCACCCATTGTCCGTGCT
>JAYJME010001673.1:0-15646 GCA_036873775.1 Costaria costata
TTTGAGAATAAAAAATATAACAGGCCCCCAATCATGCCCCATTGAAAAAAAACATGATCCAGGAGGTAACGACGAACAATGTTGGAAAACAAATGATGGATTGGTTTGTGGTTCCTCGGTAACAAGTGATTCCCCTTATCGTAGCAAGCGTCCTGGGTCAAAAATCAACCAAACCCTGATCGACCCAAGCACGCCTAAACCAGCATCGCTTTCGCTCAGACCATCTGAAACTTGCTTCCTTTTCCACGCTGAAAAATCGTCGTTGATCCTGGCCCCGTTGCCCTCATTTCGCGGCAGATTTCCGGAACCGACCGTACGTCACCCGTTTGGGATACCCCACAAGGCTCTACCCGTGCGATCAACGCACACGTTCAACGGTAGGTATCGGCGAACCGCGCCCGGCCGGGAAAAACACGAATCTGTTCGACAAGTACAACAGCGAGTCCTCCTTACTGGTAAGGTGAAAACCGTAATCATTCTGGTTCAAGTTCGACGGCGACTCCTCACTACTGGAAAGGCGCTAAACGTAGCACATTTGGTCCAACTTCGTCAGCGAAGTCCTCACTACTTGGACGGTACGATCGATACAGGCTTAACCTTTCCTTTGTCCATACAAGCTAGTGGCGGCAACCCTCCGCCGGAGATCGGCCATGTTCGTCCCTCTGGGCGCTCAAACGTGGAGCTTAAGACACTGGGGAGTCAAACGACACCTTCGTCACAGGCGTGCTTTTCATTTTTGTCGCCTACGTCCCGCAGCCGACCATCAATTCCGCTTACAACAGGGTGCGGGCGTACCACGCGTGGCGCGCCATCGAGAATCAGCCAGACCGCGGACGTCACCCAGTATTCGATGGCAACGGAGATCTTCGGAGGGAGAGGAAAGTGGGATAACGCACGCGTTGTAACTGTGATTCTGGGAGTATTTTCGATTTCATCCTAGGGTCTGGAGCTGTCCTTGACCCACTCCGTTTGTGCAGGCAACGCAGAACTTCTCCGTCGACCACCCCCGGTAACAACCGGGCGGAGCAATGGCTCCGATTATTGGAAGGTGGGCCAACTCTCGCGACTGGTCTATCTCGGCGTATATCAATTTTCCTTGCAACTCATTCAGCACAAAATGAGATTTTAAAATAAAAAAGGAGCAAAATTTGGTGTCGATCTTGGTTTGGTCTTGTTTGAGCATATGGAGCATAATCGAAGGGAATCATAGTACATAGCATACTTGTTTTTCGTCCCGTACCCACCAAGTACAAAGCCTTAGAATAAGATGGCTATATGCGTACTGCTATCTCAGCTTGTTCTTGAAGATGGTCAGACCCGACCAAGTTCCGTTCAAAATACAACCCATACCTAAATGTATGAGCGTAGGCCGTGTGCTGGGTCGGGGTTGGGACGATATCGGGATTTGCTGTCGTCGCGGCGCATTGGGTCTCCTCGCTATATCTTACGCGTGCGTGGTTGCGTTCTTCACTCCTCATGGCAGATGAAAACCAGGAAGGATCTCGACGGCTACGAGATTAACAACGTGTTCGACGATTATGCCTTGTCGAGATACTACATGATTGACGGATACCGTCCGAACACATTTGTCAACGGTGACGTTGTTGCCGCGTATTGGTCCATCGATCCGTCGATACAACCGGCCCTATTCTACTATGTCGACGGGGTTTCCTCAACATTGGATAGCCTTGAGTGCGGGGGAGACCAACCACAACCCGAACGCTTCGACGTGTACAGCGGGCACGTCAAGTGGGGAACCGTAGTCGAATGCGAAACAGGACCAAGCCTGACGCCCAACAGGCCGGGGCAACACCACCACAAGAACGTTGCTTCCCCTCCCACTATTTTTCTCAATGGCGCCAATGGCGTCCTGTTCTTCGTTGTGGCCGAGACCAGCAGCCACCCCAGGTTTCTGTACTCTGTTTGGACAGTCGGCAGCAAAAGCAAGAACGGGTTCGAGTTGAACCACCTGTTTTACGTCGGGGCCAACATGCAGCTCGTGGAGGCGGTTGTTACTGGGCTTGTGCAGGGCGAGATATCCGGTGGTGGGTGCGTCGGGCTGCTCCGGAAGTACACGGAGAGCCGCGAGCCGTACCGAACCGAGGTCGAGCAAGCCTCGCCGTTCGGCGAGCATCCCCGCGGGCCTAACATGATGAGGTTGGAAAACGTCGAGATTATAGAATGCGGGTTTGAACTCACCGTGAACTCGTTGCTACGCTTCGTGTGTATCCTGTTGTTGACACTTGTCGGTGGCATCTCGTCGCTTTACCTGCGCTCCAGCATCAATATAGACGTATACAACCGGGACGAACTTATCCGAGCGGTCTCTTGGAATGGGGCCACCAAAAGTGGGCATCGTTCCACCCTCAGTCGGTCGCATATTTGTACGCAAGGACAGCAAGGGAAACGTCAGCGTCGTGGTCAGCGACACGAGAAACGCCCAAATCGATGGTGCGTGGATCCATGGACGGGACGAAGCGGTGATCGAAGTCGCCGACACAAAAAGAAGCCACAGCAGTTGCCGTGGTCGGCGACACCGGACACGTTTTAACACACAGTGCACGAGTCCTCGGACGGGGTGAAGCGGTGATGGAAGTCGCCGACACCGCAGAGAGCACAATGTCCGTGGTCAGCGACACCGGACACGTTTCAACATGACGGGGTGCACGGATCTTCGGACGAGGTGAAAAGGTGATCAAAACCGCCCACACTACATAAGATGGCTCTGTCTAAACGCGGCATCGGTGATTCTCGCGTTACCATTCTGGTGGGATTACGGTTTGGCATGACGTTTGGTTTTTAAGTTTTTCTTATCAGAAGGGCTTTTGTGTGAGGTTTGTTTCGTTTTAATTGCAAGGCGCCCACTATTGCTGTGCGTACTGCTGTGCTGCTGTAGTACATGGTGGATGGGTAGATGAGTAGGTGCGGGGGTGGCTGGGTGGTGAGTGGGTGAGTCTGTTGGTACGCGGATGATCTGTGTTTTTTAGTATTGCGTTTGCCATTAGTCTTTACGTCGATGCAGGTGGCCTTTCGTGTAATGCTTGTTCGTAGTTTGTGTTTGTCCGCTCTGATCGTGCTGCTTCCACTTTAACGCCGGCCCACCTTCCATACATTTAAGCATACCACTATTAATAGTAATATAGAATACACCAGGGTCAAACGCGGTTGAACATTTCCTACAGGGTATGCTTCGTGGAGTGACTCCGGCAGTGTTCCTACCTGTGCCTGCGTAAAGACCAGATCGGCGTGATTGTGTAGCTGTCAGCCGTGTTAATCAATTGGGTGGTGTTTCAGCGTGATTGTGTAGCTGTCAGCCGCGTTGATCTTTTGGGTGGTGTTTCATACGGGGAAATGCGGCGGAAAACTGGACGGTGTGGTTTTGTTCGTGATAGTTCGGCATGCATCCTGAGAAAAACTCCACAAGCCAATAGTATGGAAGAGCATTTTTTCCAACATATCGGGCTGGGACAACTAACTGCGTACCAAACCTGGTTATTTCTACAGTAGATAGGAACGCCCACTGGCCTGCGTCTGCGTCTTTGGATCGCGTTCCCAGAAGGTAATTACGAGAATGAGTCATTTGGTCAGTCTCAGCACATGGTATCCACAAGGTACTATTAATGCTTCCCGTGTAACAACCACGGTGGGTCGTCAAACTGCCCACTCGAGGTTAGAAGGCGACTACAAACTCATAAAATCAATAGCATACGTGACAGTACAAAGGAGCGACGACAGGAGGACCAGATCAGGCCCATTGCGGTCAGCGGGAAAAGGGGGAGTGCCGGGAACGCCATGGTATCACCTGTCCATGCACCTCAAATATTGATACAAGTCCACGCTAATACACGGCGGCGTAGACTCGGTATATCATCGACAGGAACATCTGTTACGGCCGGCGGCGGTTCCTGCTGCCCCGTGACACCGGGAATGGCCCCCAGGCGCGACAAGCCTCTGTGAATGGGGAGCAGCGACAGCAACACACAGCTTCCCCAACGGACGATGTCACCGCCGGAGCCCCAGGGTACCCTCGCCCTCCTCTCTATTCCGGCAAGTTCCCCAGCCGCCACGACAACCGTGCCCCTATGGCTGTATGCGCCACCACGTCGCCCCTGAAGACGCCAACCCTTCCTCCGTCCTGGCGATGCTCCCGCCGGTGAGAACCATGTTGTTGTTGCCCGGTGCTGCATCTGGCGACCTTTTATCTCCAGCGGGAGCATCTCTCTCCGCGAGAGCAGATGCGGCGGCGTGGACGCGCTAGCGGGCTTCAGCGAAACCATGTCCCTCCGCGAAACCAACATCGGGTAGACGTTGCTGGGCGAGTTTGGATCCTCCGACTGGGCGACTCGTGATGAGGAACAGCGAGGTTGTCGTCACCACCCCGGGCAAGGCTTCCGACAAAGAAGGGGCGATCGGACCGCTCGCGGGAGCAGTAGTATCAGTAGGGGGGGAGCAACAGAGGCAAACGCATGTTGATTTTGGATTTTCAGTACGACAGTTTCGTATCAGTTTCGTGCCGGTTCGGCCTTGTGGGATACCTAGTGCTTGGCTGGCATTCTTGGTGGTAAACGTCTTATGAGCTCTTATGCGAGAGAGCTCACTCCTCGACTTTCCTCTATCCTGTGGTTGGGAGACTATTACAATGACATGAAACTTATCCCGCTCGGAGCTAACGAACAAAGCAGAGGTAGCGGCAGCGGCAGCGGCGGGGGCAGCCGCACGGACACCACGCCGCACAGCATGGATCGTGTTGTGCTCACCTTTCCGTTGCCCCTGAGCTGCTGCAAGGATCGCCATGATTGGCACATCCACAGGGGTACTCCTCGACCCCGCTAGTTGCCTCTCTCTCTCTCCACAAGGCGACACAGAGGTTCGTCCCTGATTCCTTATAGTACAGGTGAGCTCGACATCGCGGACGTCCACGCTTCCTGGCATGTGCGCGGACCACAGCCATTTTCTCCAAACGGTTAGCCTCCGACAATCGGCCGAAGAGATCCGGACGTGGTGGGTCCTCATCGGCCGCGTGCAAGCTTGTCCAATCAGTGTGGGCGACCGGTCACCTGCGGAGTTTATCTCCCCTCTCAAACGTTTTCTGTGCAAGCTCAGGTGGGGCTTCCTGTCTCGAGAGTGAAGAAATCCTGGGTCATTCGCCGGGGTTGGCCAACAGCTTCTCGAGACCACGGACCGCGAGTAGTAGTGCATTGGTGGTGGCATCCCAGACAAGTGTCTCCTCGGGGTTTCGCTCTTCACCCTTTTAGCACTCCGAAAAATGTCCCACTGTTTACAAATAGGTTTGTCCCTAAAACCCATTTCCGGCTCTAAAGGGGTTGCGCGCACTACGGGGTTTATATAACCTGATGAAGGGTTGTATAGTCCCTGTTGAGGGCGAGAAACATGTGACCGCTTTGGAGCTCAGGGATGTGTACAAATATACGGTTGCGGACCGTGCGGACGTAAACATTACTTCATTTAATGACACGTAACGATACATAGAGATAATTCCTTACGTACAGAGGACGACAGAGTCGGATAGCTGTGGAACTGAGAGGTCTTCTTTTACGATACCCCCCCCCCAAACCCAGCTATTTTCTTTACCGAACGTTTCATTGCTTCTCCTCACGAGGAAGGATGTTCTGAAAACAACATCTTCCAATAATGTTTTGCTTGGGAACGACTATCGAACGATGACGCCGGGGTGGCCAGAAGGGCACAGTATTTCAGGAGATACGGCCGGGAGCTGGTTTAAAAACCGGAGATTTCGCTAAAGAAAAGTTGGGGGGGGGGGGCTATCGTAGAACGACTCAGAGGTGTGTGCATATAGGAGAGAAAATAAGCGGGGGAGTCTTGCTGTGATTTCGATGATCTCGTCGAAGCTGTACTACTACTGCGATATCAAGGGTCTCGTCTGATCCCCTCTCTTTTGTGTTATGTCATATTATTTTTCAAGGGGGTCCACGTCTCCTTGTCACGAATACGAACGTGTGGCATGTGTTTTGTCTTCCCCATACAATTTGGTCTATCTACCCGGCGATATCAGCCCGTCCAGTTCATACATACCAAGACGAGAAAACATAATGAAATAGTCCCGAGTAGGGATAAAAGGAGGAAAGGGGTGATTATTTTTGTTTTCCTTTCGCGAGAAGTTAGGTTTTCTACAGTCGGCCTCAAGGCGCAACCTTCCGTTAAAAAGGTTAATGAGCAAACATTCTGGCAAAAAACTAGGCTTATATATCCATTATATTAGCAGTTCTTTTCGGCATAATTGACCTTTTGGGAAATAGCGAAACGCTTTTACTTTGCGATGAGCAATTCTCGCTTGATTTTCAGCATTGATGAAAAGCATAACACGACTAAGTGACCAGTCTGACTATTCTACCTTGATGTTGCACCCCCATCTCTGCCAGGCGCTGTAGTATGTGATGTACGTTCCGTATTTAGACTTAAAACAGTTTCAAAACTTAAATGGCGAAAACGTTGACAGCAGCCAGCATGTGGCACTTAATTTAATGTGTATATACTTAGCTACTACGCTATATCAAAGTTGTTAAAAACTAAAGAAAAAATCGTAATTTTCCCCGCATGGTCCTATATATAATAGGTAAGCGCACAAATCGAGCCGAAACATTGAAATAAAAGCAGCACATGAGCCTGAAACGTGAGCACAAATGGCATATTTAACGAGCATAATGGGGGTATTTATATCGAAAAGTTGCTTTTAAAAAAAGAATAATAGGCTTGTTTTTTAAGATTATTCAAGTGGCATAAAAACAGAAAAAAAAGAAGAATGTATATACACCTACAAAACATCAAACACCTCATCCATACGCACGTAGACATTTTGGATAGTGCCTCCAAAGAACACGTGCGCAACCTCTCAGGGTCCCCCCTCCCCGCTAGCTTGCTCCAAATTGCCACATCATGTGATTTACTTGTTGTACTCCTCCAACTTACGTACGGTGCTTCTGATTTTGTCCGCTTTCAAAGACCACAAATATATGGCGTTGTTAGGGTACAAACAAATTAAGAACGACAAATCAAAAACGACATTGTACTAGTAAGCATATGATACGTCATCAGGCTACATTCAACCCGTAGTAAGCGCGATTGAAGTATCCTACGTAGCTTGCAAAGATGAGCTTCGTCAAGATCCTTGATCTCACAGCTGGCGCGTTTGTTTTCTAGTAATAGACGTGCCAAAGCCGACCAGTGTAAATATCAACATGTTTCTGTGAATATCCATGAGTGATCAATGCCCGCAATCGAAGTATCCCACGCAGCCTGCAAAGACGAGTTTTATATTATGTATCTATTAATAGGCCCACTAGGCGTATCGAAGCCCGCCAATACAAATATCAACATGTTGCTGGGAACGACCATGAGTGATCAATACCCAACATTCCTGCCCGGTATGTTGCTTAATGTTTGGAGCACAGTTCCCCTTCAAATCCCCTGCCCTTCCCAGCTCCCGCGCCCCCCCGCCCCGAACCTGTATGATTTATTTCCCTCCTTCGACCAGCGATGGTAAATAAATGGTGGAACTCCTATATCAAACTAAAGAAGATGAAGAACCAGAACCAGCTGTGGTCTTATTGTTGGCGTTAAACACATTAAAACGTGACAGCAAAAAAACCACCACATGCATACCGGTACCATACATGTTGAAGGACAGTAAACCCTCCCCCCCACCCCCAATCTTTGTTATAATACTGTACTCTGCTTCCCTTCAAAATAACTACATATCCTTATTATGCATCCTTGATCAAATCATGCATGCCCAGCATTGGTACACCTCCCGAGGTCCATGGATGTTAAATATTCTTCCCCTCAATAATGAGACTATATATTCCCTAATAGGGTACACAAAACATGTAGTACGCGCGATAGAAGTATCGCGCGCAGCTTGCAAAGTTGAGATTCGACGAAATCCTCGATCTCACTGCTGACGTGTTTTTCTTTTAGATTAAAACGAAAGGGGTTATCATGCTCGTGTTAGTATAGAACGCACCCATACACAAATAAGAAATGCAGCCTGGTTCATACTGATGGAGTTGTATGTGATATTTTACGGCAGTACGCACAGGTGTCTCGAGGCCCATACACGATTTGCATACTTACGCGTTTTCTATTTTGCATTCCAACCCAACCCCACAAAAATTAAATGGAATGTAGGTGGAGAGAAAGAAGTAAAGATCGTCAGAGTACCAGTGCCAGTCATTGGTACTCAGTTTTGTACCCGCGAGTACCAGCCGTTTGAATGATTCAGTGCCTGAAGTATACTTCGACCTGGAATGACCGAGTACTCCCGAGTCCCTGGAGTACTTCAGCCTGAAATGACTGAGTCCTCGCGAGTCCTTGGAGTATTTCGATGAAAAGGATTGAGTTCTCGCGAGACCCTGGAGTACCTCGACATCAAACGACTGAGTATTCTCCTGGAGTACTTCAGCCTGAAATGACTGAGTACTAGCGAGTGTCTGGAGTACCTCCGCCTGAATTGTCTGAGTACACTGGAGTCCCTGGAGTACTTCAGCCTGAAATGGCCGATTACTCACGAGTGCCTGGAGTACTTCCGCCTGAATAACTGACTACTCAAAAGAGTCCTTGGAGTACTTCGACCTGAAATGACTGGGTAGTCGCGAGTCTCTTGGGCACCTCGACCTCAAATGACTGAGTACTCGCTTGCAATATTTCATGTTAAAATGACTGAGTACTCGCGAGTATCTGAAGTACCTCGACCTGTAGTGAATGTGGACTCGCGAGTGCCTGGAGTACTTCGACCTGAAATGACTGAGTACTCGCGAGATTCTGGAGTACTTCAATCAGGCGGGAATGAGTACTCGCGAGTGCCTGGAGTACTTCGACCTGAAACGATTGAGTACTTGCAAGTCCCTGGAGTACTCCAGGCTGAAATGTCTGACTTCACGCTAGTCCCTGGGGTACGTTGACCTGAAATGATTGAGTAGTCGCAAGTCCCTTCGGCCCGTCGAAATCAAACGATTGAGTACTCTCTTGGAGGACTTCGGCTTGAAATGATTGAGTACTCGCGAGCATCTGATTTACTTCGACCAGCAGTGGATGAGTACTCGCGAGTCCCTGGAGTACTTCAGCCTGAACTGTCTGAGTACACGGGAGTCCCTGGAGTACTTCAGCCTGAAATAACCGAATATCCTTCAGTGCCTGGACTACTTCCACCTGGAACGATAAGTACCCGCGATTCCTAGGAGTACTTGGACCTGAACTGATTGAGTACTCGCATGTCCCTGGAGTACCACGATCTCAAACGACTATGTACTCTCCTGCAGTACTTTAGCCTGAAATGACTGAGTACTCGCGAGTGGCTCAAGGACTTCGACCAAGAGTGAATAAGTACTCGCGAGTGCCTGGAGTACTTCGACCTGAAATGACCGGGTACTCCCCGGAGTACTCCAGCCTGAACTGTCTGAGTATACGGGAGTCCTTCGAGTACTTCAGCCTGAAATAATTGAGTGTCCGCGAGTGGCTGGGGTACTTCGACTTCAAATGACTGAGTACTCGCGGGTCCCTGGAGTACTCCAG
This sequence comes from Costaria costata, assembly GCA_036873775.1. Lineage (NCBI taxonomy): Eukaryota > Phaeophyceae > Laminariales > Agaraceae > Costaria > Costaria costata. The sequence continues at coordinate 9,550 of JAYJME010001673.1, forward strand.
CCTGAAATGTCTGAGTACTCGCGAGTCCCTGGAGTACCACGACCTCAAAACGACTGAGTACTCTTCTGTAGTAGTTCGGCTGGACATGATTGAGTACTAGCGAGTGTGTACGTCGACCAGGAGTAAATGAGTACTCGTGAGTGGCTGGAGTACTTCGACCCAAAACGACTGAGTACTCGCGAGTCCCTGGACTACCCCAGCCTGAAATGTCTGATTACACGGGAGTCCCTGGAGTACTTAAGCATGGAAAAACCAAGCATTCGCGAGTGCCTGGAGTACTTCAGCCTCAAATGACTGAGTACTCGGGAGTGCAGGCACTACTTCAGCTTGAAATGTCCGAGTAACCGAGGGCCTGGAGTAATTCGATGTGAAATGACTATGTGCCCTCGAGTGCTTGGAATACTTCCACCTGGAATTTATAATATGTCGCGAGTGCCTGGAGTAATGAAAGCCAAAATGAATGGTACTAGGTGGTACTTGTACTCTGACGACCTTTGAAGGGAAGGAACAAAAAACAAAAAACAAACTTTGAAAAAGGCATCACCTCTGGGCTCGAACTCGGCCGTTGCTGTCCGGAATGTTTCAGGGTTCTTTATGGTGCAGTTTTTTCTATCGGTTCGGTGCAATCAACCGCACCGAACTGAACCGTACAATATCTGTGCTCTTGAAAACCGCTCCGCTCCGCGCCGTAGGTTTTGCGATATCGGAAAACCAAACCGAATCGCACCGTAGGAAACCAAATTGAAACCAACCACACCGTAGGGTTCACTACATCTAACAACCGCACCAAACCGCCCCGTAGCATTTCCGATTTCTGAAAGCATCAAAGAGCACCGAAAGAAACACCACAGCACTGAAATGCACCATAGGAGTTTCCATTTCTAAAACCACACTTAACCTCACCGTAAGATTAACGATTCATAAAACCGTACAGAACCACACCGTATGAATGTCCTCGAAACCGCACTGCACCGCGTGAACCAAGCAACGGTACCAAAAACCGTTAGATAGGTTTTTTAACTGTTCGGCTATCTTGAAACCGCATACAAACCGCGGTTCCATCGACCTCGGAATGGTACTATAGTGTCACGGTTTCACTCGGTTCATGCCGATTTCTGCGCGTTTGTTTTTGTGTCAAACGTGCTCCCCCTAGCTTGGTTGATTTATGGTTCTTCATATTTTGATGCCTTGTTTATATGCTTAAATGATAATTATTTTTTGCCTGGTATATCAATCTATACATATATATGTTCGGGCGGAGCTCGGAGTATATATGTTCGTCATTTTTCATATGTATTCAATTGTTCCCGCAAACTTCATTGCTTAACTCATGTATAATATATATGGCTAATAAAAGAGTTCTGTCGAACACGATTATTCACAGTGTACACCCGTAATTATTAGGGCTGGGCCCTGGTCCAGTATTTACTGGCAGTACTACTGTGCAGGCTGAGAAAGGTGTCGGGGTCACCAGTACCCTGACTATTTACGTGCGCCCCATACAAACTCCTCGAAACACAGCGGAAACCCATCAATATCTACCGCGAAGGTCAAGGAGCAGAGAGGGCATACATAGCAGCCCTAGATTCGCACACTCTTGTCAATCATACACTTCGCTCACATTTTCACTTTTTTCAGTTCTCTTTAGTCAATCTTGAACACCAAATTGCCTTTGTTACACGGCTCAAACACAACATTTGTTTCAGCTCTAGTAAAGCCAAATCGCGTAAACACTTGCCTCCGGCAGGGCGCCTCCACTGGGCCGGGGTCGCGGCTTCGCCGTGACTGCCAGTGCACTCGTCGGGTCCAGTATACTCATATTTGACCTTGTCAGTACATATTGTACTGGCCCAGAGCTACCAGGGCCCAGCCCTATATTTATATGTATGATATGTGGTGTTTCATATTTAGCTTTTGATTTTGTTGTTGTGAAATACAAAAAGAGGAGTTAAATACTATGCATACCTCCCATCTGAATGTTACCGGACATTCTTATATCTCGTCCGAGTACAAGTATAATATTCTTATTGCTACACTGCATACAGTATAACTACGTCGAAGTATTGATAGGCACACAGCAGCAGTAGTAACGTGAAAAATACCAGCTGTAAATTTCTTAATGTGCAAAAAACCTGGCAACGCCAGGGAAATAGGAAATAGAAAAGAGGAAATACCAGCACAAGGGGGGCCCGCATTTTAAGAAAATGTTCTGTTAAGAAAATGATGCTGAGGTTCGGAAAAGAAGTAGAAAGTCGCGTGTAAGAAAGACAACTCAAACCGGGCAGCGCAAGAGGAAAATGCCTAAATTAGAAACAGCAGTGATCGCCGTTACATCCTATTGAAGAAATAAGGTCTCTCCGGAGTGGATGAAGATGAACAGTTGTCGCAAGGAGAGACCGGCAGGGCATGGATATTCCGGAAAGTGTTCGCCTTCAACCATCTATCTCCATCGTCGGCCGTAGCCCGATATTTAATTAAACCTGGGGTGCTTGTGACATCCGGACTGGGTTGGTTCTGAGGGTTGATAGCAAGTGCTGTAAAGCACACCAGAGGTCTAAGTGTGTCTATGACAACCGCTTCATTCTCCATGCTGCCGGAAGCACGAACAAAATACATCGAGTGTCCGTTGGAGTCGTACAGCACGGCTAAGGACGCCGTTGTTGTGACGTTAGTGCTGCAAGAGAAAGGGCAACACGAGGGGGCGAGGAGGTCGGAACGGACGCTTATTCCGAATCTCCACAACGCGGAGCTTTCAGCTTTCTGGGGGCGAGTTGATCCGCTTACTCGTAGTGTTGGTTTGTACGTAGAGTGTACGACAGCGTTGATTTTGATATCTTCGAGTAACGTCAGTGCTAATTTGGTTTTCGAAGTAGCTCATGGTAGACTCAAGCACAAGTTGCAGCTTCAGCCGGACCGGCAACGTTCTGCGCATTGTTTGTTGATTGGGGAGTTCAAGAGAGTACCCCCTTATCCAAGGTATTACTGTGTCGTAGCACAGCACTCGTCGGTTGCGGCCGACATATGTAGACATGTCAACGTAATTCATGGTTCTCGCGGCACATATAAATAACACCTAAGAAACACTGAAAAACAGCAATGTACGTCGATAAAATAAGAATCTCATCATGTAAGAAACGTCGTAAATGTTGCGGGTGAGGGCAAACGACACTGGTATATAATTTTGAGCCTGGAACCAAATTCACGTTTCTCGACAGCAGGCCCCCACCATATAAGCTACACGACTGGCCGTCCTCAAGAATGAGCTCTAGAGGGCACAGCAGCATAAGCAGAAGATAAAGGTGGTATATCTTCGGGCGGTGGGCAACGCCGGCGATCTCTCGCTGAAGGCTCGTCAGGAGAAGGAGGTGGACAAATATCGCGACCTGTCCATCATCGGGCACCATTGAGAGAACTTCAGTGCTCTCAGTTACTGGCACGATGCATGCAGTCCGAATCACGGTGCTGACATCAACGTTGCAGAGGCAGCTCAACTCCCTACCTTATCCGCCCTCTCTCGAGTGTTACTTCTTAGGGCCGAAAGTACCAATTGTCAGTCGGGTAGAGTCTGTTGGGTTTTTCGCAATTATCTCTCACGCCCAACATCCCTCGGCAGAGAATGGGCCCCGAGCGCCTTGAACAAATCAGCTAAGAAAACATGAAATGATATTGTTGTGTCTTTGAATCTGAACCCGCATCGCTTCCCGAAGTCAAGGAACTTGACTTCCGTCTTGGAAAACGCGCCTACTCAGTCCACCGGCTTGTACGGTTTATTCATGCGGTGCCCGTAAACAAGGGGCTCTTTCGTTAGTGCCCTGGGAAACGCGTGAGAACCCCACGAAACCACGGTATTGTACGGTTTATTCTCAGGGCGCACCGTGGGAAAAAAACGGGGTTGTACTTGTTTCTCTACGGGGGGGTGGAGGCTGACCGTACAAAAAACCGTTCAACGGGGAACCGCGCCGAACCACACCGTAGCATATATCACAGCGCAGAACCATACCGTAGAGTTTACGATATATGAAAATCTCACCGAACCGCACCATTGAACTTCCGGTTCCAGAAAACCGCATCGAACCGCACCTTCGTAGCATATTATACGAAATGTAACAGTACCAAACCGCAGCGTAGGATTTCATTTTTTCTAACCTGCACCGACCCGTACCGTAGGATTTCCAATTTGTTTAGACCGCATCGAAGCGCACCGAACCACACCGAAATAATTCCGACTTCGTAAAACCGCACCGAACCAGACCGTAGGACTTTCGATTTCTGAAAACCGCACTGTGAACGGGCGGATAACCGTAAATAATCCTGAAAACGTTCCTGCTTACCCTTTCAACCACTGTAGAAAATTCGCTTTTTGGTTGACAGACGTTTGTATTTCTATACGTACAGCTTCGCACTCGACATTTCGAAACCGAAAAGGGGACTTAAAACGCGGCTTAACAAAGGCTGCCACGACACGCCGGGAACACGGCCGAGACCGGTAATGGCAAGGTAGGGAGGGGCGAGCAGGACGGGGCACGTCCATGAATAGGCGCATCGAGAGGTGGATCTCACCTCGAGTTATTCCGTGGACGGCTTAAAACCCTGGTCTAAAACAGGCCCTTCGGGCAAGCTCCAACATTATCGTAGTTATATACAGTACGCGACAGATGTTAAGAATCTCATATTTTTGGCCAGACTGGGATTCTTATGTAAGACTGGGTGTGCTCCACACCAATTTCAGTACAAAGAGGTCAAATTCTTATTTTAAATTCTCCAAACTTTCAGCCTCAAGTTCTTAATGATCAGATTCTTAACATCTGTCGCGTACTGTATTATGTATGGTATTTTTTGCCTCGAACGGCACGTATCTGGACTGGGGAGAGAATAGCGTGCGAGAGTGCGGGCAGTTCCGCGACCGACCCCTCCTCCGTACAGTAAGTCGGTCATTTTGTATACGGAGACATCTCAAGCTTACTTGGGGGTGCTAAGAGTTCCACGATAGCCATTTCCATCTTGTCAAACCTTAATAATAGCCTGACGCCGTCGGACACTTCACTATCTATTCAACGAGCTGGTTCAGGCGAGAGGCGCAACATCTCGCCTTCAAACTTTTGCACGGTGGTCTTTGAGAGTTGGAAAACGAAACCTGGCATGATTTTGTTCTTCATTACAATATGAAAAACTCAGGAGTGGTCTTTTGAAACTTATTGGTTTTCGCACTTTACGGCGGATTTGACGATTGTTTGTGGAATACTTCGGCAACTTTGACCTTAACTGGTGGGAGAAAAAAACAAAAACAAAAAAAGACCAACCGTGTGTTTTTATGTGGGATATATCTGTTTATATATATAGACTTCGAAGCGTAAACAGCGTGAAGCCCCACGAAACAACTTAGAAATATATTTTGCTTGAGACCATCGATAATAAACAAAAAACAGAATCTACCACAATATATTGAGCAAACGCCAACACGTCGTCGAAGGTTGGCACAGCAGTGTACATTGTCAACGCGTACTATTGCGCCGCGCTTGCCACGGTAGCTATTGTGGCTGAACTGGTTTCGATTAGCTTCTCTCTGGTACTCGCAGCATACGTACATTTCTTTGCTGTTTATTGCGTCATACTCTGGTGTATGATACGCTCGTACGAAGCCATAACAGTCTCTCGTTCGTACGTGCCTGGTATCACACAGACGTATATACCAGGTACCAGATAGGGAACGATGATGCGGCACACACATATGATAAATGTATTATAGTACCTGTCTGTATCACTCGCGTGGACAGTAGTAGCGCACAAATACTAGTACTGTACATCTCTTCTCCTGTATGTGGCGTCTGCTACCGTAGGACCGTCCTCCAAAACCTCAAGCCACGGGCTTATTACAGTATTACGGGGACCATAGTAAATAGGACCAAATGTTGCTAGCAAAAATAGGGAAGTATATAGGTTTTGGTGTCTACAGTATAATAGGTTCTATTGTGTCTACAGGGATGCTTTACATTAGCTGGACCGGCCATGGACGCGGTCATGACCGTTTTTAATCGGTCATGGACGCGGTCATGACCGACCAAGTGTCGGGCATGGTCGACCATGGACCGGTCATGGA
>JAYJME010001674.1:0-15643 GCA_036873775.1 Costaria costata
CTACGGCCGTGCATGATATGAGTACACCCCCCCCCATGAACTAGCAACCCCATGAACTAGGCATTACAAAAGGTCATGTTGCTAAACAAGAACGACATTCAGACGAGTTTGGGTTAAGGAGCCCGGTTATTCAGAAACGAAAAGGCCAAAAACTGCAACCGCTATCGTACCACGCGTCTGACGTACCACCAGGAGCTCAAACGGAGGTCGGTATCATATTGCGCTGTTGTTGCTCTCTGCTCGTGAGACGTATTTATGTCGATCACACCCTAACAAGGGCGTCGGGGCGCCGTTATGTTGCGCGTCTGAACGCAAATTGGACCGGATAGCCTTGTGTTGGGTTCCGGGAGAGCTCTACAAGCGTTGCGGGAGGAGGAGGTGAGTGTACGTGGAGGCCAGCCGCAGTGATATTAGCGGTAGGATTTCGCTCTGGGTTGGCGGCATATTCTGACGCGTTGTTTCATCTATTATACCACGACACTTCAGCCGGTACCTCGCCTGCACACGTTCTGCTGGGTTGGCCGAGCGCCACGCTACGGGTAAGGCAGTGGGCCATATACTAGGCAGTCAAAATAAGGCGGCCACTCGATACAGCGCAAGGGCTTAGTCGCTTGGTACGAAGGTAACTCTGGATTCAACCGTCTTTAACGAACAGGGCGGCCTCTCGACATAGGGTTAGGGCTGGGGCGGCCAACGTTCGCCCGCAATCTACCGCCCTATATATAGGCCCCACTACAGTTTTGGCTAGAATATTTCTTCCGTACGGGGCTCCTCAAACGGCGCGGAACAAAAACCCAATCGTCGCATGTTTTTTACCGAGTTAAGCTCATACGTCCTCTCAAAATCAGGTGGTGGGCGAGGTACACCTGTGTATGTAAATGGAGCTCTTCACGCGAGGAGCCTCTACTCAGAAGCATTACTTTGCACGCCTTGACCGTAGCGTGCGTCGATGGCCCCTTCGGCGCGTGCTGGGAGAGAGCTGGAGCATCTACGGCCCCACATATATGTTTTGACTGACCCGTGCGAGTGTCTCCGCTCAGGAAATGCCAAGTTTTACGAAAATGTAACTCGATACTGTAGTCTACTCGAAGCATCTACAGTAGACTACTGTGGGGTTGTTCTCGGGTAGCACATTCATGTTGACGTCTCTAAGAGGTTGCTTGGGTGACGAAGAGAGCTCTACAAGTGAGGAGCCTCATCCAACTGCGATGCTACCGCTACCGCGTCATATGTCCTTGGTAGTGAGAGCCGATTGCTGCGCGCCCTGCTGCTGAGATACTGTACGTTTTCGCTATCCTGCGGCGGTGGCAGATCGCTTACGTCTAACCCACTTGTGTTGCCGCGCCGCTACTCCGTTGTCGGGTCGATTTGAAGAGAGGTCCCAACGCGGTATACGGTACACAAACTACTGCAAGGGTTCAGCGTTCATCAATACGTGCGATGGTACAATACTCGGACCCATAATCCAGCGCGCTGAACATAAGTGCTAGCGAGCAGGTTTGGGTGTTGCCTTGGGCTTGAAGAACGTGATTGTAGCACTGTAGACAATATCTACACAGCATATCTGCATCAGCGTATCCTTAATAGCGCTACGAACATTGAGAACAACAAACAACGCCCCCCCCCGGGTAAGCCACCTGTTCGACATCTATCCAGGGTAAGTCGGGGAGCACGTGGTTTCGCCTGAGTCATGCTGACCACTACTCTATGCCAAGCAACAGACACTCTGGCGCGTGTTTCGAATTTTTGAGCAGGCTCCGAATACGCCCTGATTATCGTGGAGAACCCTGCGGACGATGGCAGCGTGCTCACTAAAGCGTCTCTCGACTCCCTCTGGGCGCTAGACGACCTCGTCATGGATGTAGAGGTGAGCGTACGTGGCAAATATTGCAGGCATCTTCTAACGCGCGGTCTTCGGGGTGGCGGACTCACAAAACATGCCCAGGGTTCGGGGGGTTGGTGCAATATCAAGACCTAGGGTAATACCGTTTTGTATAGGTCGTACCGCGATGTGCGTAAACGTTGCGAGCTTCCACCTCAGTCCCAAACTCTTAACCCCTTTGGGGCTTGAGCCCGGGGGAAAACTGTCCATACAAAAAGCACTGATTACGTTGAGTTTCGGTCGCACGAAGCAGACCGGGATGCTGAGGTTAGGGGTTGTTAAACCTGAGCCTCAATGCAAGGACATTGCCGACACGCACGCTGCGAAATGATATACTGGTGCAGGGTCCTCAGTGTATAAGGGGTCCTCATTTGAGAGATGATGTGTTGTATGTGTACGCTAAGGAAAAAATCGGAAAACGGAATATTTTTCATCGCCATCAAAAATGGATACTTTACTACAACAAAACTTGTAGGATCATCGAATAAAACTTTTTATCGCCAGAATCTCCCGCGATCAAGCTTCGAAATACGATCGCGTCTATAACGAGCTTTTCTGAGCCAACGGAAAATAAATACATGGAAAATTGGCCCATTTGGAATCCTCATCGAAAATTGGCTTTCAAGGGTATATTATGTATCTAAAACAAACTTGAAAAATGCAAAGGTCGTCGCGAACGTGAATTTTCACTTTGGGCTTCTCATGGCATTGTTGGACACAACCGGCGTGCGAATTTTTCGCTTGGTTCTCTAAGTACAGCCATCGGCAGAACCCACAAAAAAAGAGGCCCTTTTCAAAAGGAGGACCCCTGTAGACGCATGCTATAGATATAAGTACCACGTCTTCTCGCAAAAAGCGTGCCCGACAGACAGGCTTCTGAATTGAGGAACTACCCCGTTATTCACGGCATGCAGCATTGTTCTTCGTCTCATGCCTAGGCTATGCATTTCTTCGTCAGATTTGTTTCCCTTTCGTTCTGGCCAACGATCGTTGTTAGGGTGAGGGGCCCAAAAAACATTGGGGTGCCCAGCTACCCTATGACGAGGTACCATAGTAAATAGGACCAAATATTGGTAGCAGAAGGGAAATATTTAGGTCTTGGTTTCTACAGTAGGTTCTATTGTGTCTACAGTAGGTCCTATTACCTATAGACCAAATATTGTTAGCAAAAAAGGAAAATATATAGAATTTGGTGTCTACAGTAGGTGCTATTGTGTCTGCAGTAGGTCCTATTAACTACGGTCCCCCGTAATAGTAGATTTATCTTGCCGGGGTTGGCACCTTCAACTATAGAAAACTTGGATTGTCTGTCCCCGAACCCAAGTATAGGAAGTACTTCGGCTGGCTGATTGCTTCCCCTTTCCCCGTGGTGTAATAACCAACGAGAGTTCGCTGTGTAAGGGTCGCAGCACTGAAAACACGCCTCCTTTGAGAGAAAACGAACGTACAACCCGATGAACAATCTCATGGGCCAGGTATGTCCACCAGTAGTGTTATACAAGCTTTCCGTTGTTGTGTACGCTTGTGGAAAGTTGTGAGCAGTTTAATAAATGCTGCTTTAGGGTGTACTGCAGTAGATACACTAGTGCCTGGTACGCCAGGAGTACGTAGCCCCCAGCAAGCAGTCGCAGTGGGGGCGACGCTCGAGACGAGGCTTTACACCCCCAGTATCATACCCAGTACGTTGATACGTCGATGATCTTTGGTTGGTTGTGAGCTTGAGCGGGCGGGGCTGCTCCGAGTGGGAGATCAGACAATAAGCTGACACAAATGCTGTCTGACGCACGTCGCGTGCTGTCTACCAGCCGGTACGAAACGGCAAATATTGGCAGCAAATAATGTTTTACGTACATATGACGCATGTCGTTCATACGCTCATAAAACATACAAGGTATTCGAAGTATATATATTTAAACAAACAAAAACCGAAAACGATTTTCTCCTGCAGACAGCCAGCCCACTAAAGCGCCACCACGAGCTGCTAGTTTCGCCGAGTTACCATAAACAAGTCTTTACCTACAGTAGTCGTGTTAGAGTATGACGAAGAATGTTGTTCCAACGATAATATGGCAGTTCCTAGCGTAAGGAGCTCCGTCAATCAGAAGCAGTTCGGCCATAACGTGCCCGTATCCCCACCGGTTGGCGTTGGCAAGCCCAAAAACCGGAGACACTCCCTTCGAGTCGGAGCTCAATCGGCCACGAAACACTGGATTATTTCTCCCCCATTTTGGATGCTTCTGCCGATTGTCGAAGGCGAGACTCGTCCTCGGACCTTTCCGTGTTTCCCATTCTTCAAACACTTTCCGCCACACCGTTTTGCCTCAATCCTCACAGCAGCAGTAGAAGTTTGTTGTCGGACGGCCAGACCAACCAGCTTCCTCTACTCTGCCGCATGCTTCGCTCGTTCTACTGTAGTACCCCTCTGGTGAGCACTTGTCTTTCTCCACCGAATGTTCTAAGTTCTAAAGTTCTGCCTCAATCACTCACTCTTTCTCTCTCTGCTAGACTGTGTCCCCCAACCAAACACGCCTGCCATGTATATATAAAATCGATATTGCTCCACAAATTTCCACATTTGCTCCGTTCAATCTTGCCCGTGTTGGATGCTTGCAGACAGACCAAGGCAACAGGTTCACAAACGTCTTGCGTATTTCCCCTCCGTGTTGGATGCTTGCCCAGACAGAGGAAGGTACCGCTGTACCTCCTCCACTAAACCTATGTGCGCATTTCCCCCATCTTGTGGGGGCGTTTGTTTTTCTTGCAGACTGGCGAAGGCAACAGGTTCACCGACCTCTGCGTGACGGAGACGAACAGCGACGTTTGCGACCAGCCCTTCCGAGGCGTGACTCGCTTCTGGGGCAGCAACTTCACGGCCTATACTGTACGTGGGGCTGAAAAACAGGCACCGCCGCCTGTTTTAGCGGTGGCGGGAACCATATTGCAATGCCTTGATCTGGAGTTTATGAATACTACGACAATACCTGGGGTGAAAACGTGCAGAAAAGATTGTACTGGTAGCAAACACGAGGCCTGTCGTAGCCGGAGTCGTCGGTACGTAAACAATCGACAATCGAGGAACCGTTCGAGCGGCGTAACTCGTTTGTCGTATCGTTTCCGTTTCTGACGCGTGCTACGATAGAGGTTGCACTTTTTGGCATTTTTGTTTCTGAATGACGGGACTCCTTAACCCAAAATCGCTGGAACGTCATTCTTGTTTAGTAATATGATTTTTTTTAATGCCTGGTCCATGGGGTTTATCATCGGTCTGCCTTTCCAGTTTAGTCAACAATTGCTTTTCGGTGTGATTCGGAGCTATTAAAGTTAAGAGCCTCAGAAAAAAAAGGTGTCCCTCTATCGTAGCATGGGTCTCCTGTGGGGCAGGAGGCGGAATCTTCACGGGCTACGAGGTTTTCTGACCGTCTCCTGTTAACCCTTTTTGAGCCGGAAACGGTTTTTTGGGGACAAAACTACTTGAAAACAGTGTGATACTTTGTTCGGGTAGTAAAAGGGGCGCTTCACCCAAAAACCGTTTTTTATGAACAATGGATGCTCAACGCGACGAACAACCTCATGGCCTAGGTCTATAAATAGGAGAAAACTCTTTGTGGGGCACAACTGACATTTCGACGGAATTAGGACCCGCCCTGCTGGGGTAGCCCTTGGTGTGCACCTAGTTTTCTGTTTCGAGGCTTTTCAGTTCAAGATCTTTGCACATCACCTCGCACAATCGTCGAACTCGATCAAGCTTCGTTCGCTTAACTCAAAGAATGACACCCCACATGGCCTATATCTGTTGTAATGAAGAAAGCGTATTCTTAAAACCCGAAATCGGTACTCATACGAGCTCCTGTTAGTTGAGGAAAGACCCGTCAGCCATGAATACTTGATTGTTTTGGTGCGTGCTACGATAAAGGCAGCACGTTTACGCCAACCTCTTTCCTGAACGACTATCACAGGGGACCATAGCTAATAGGACCAAATGTTGTTAGCAAAAATAGGGAAATATATAGGTTTCGGTGCCTAGAGTAGGTTCTTTTGTGTCGACAGTACTCGTAGGTCCTATTAACTATGGACCAAGTATTGTCAGCACAAACAGGGAAATATACAGGTTTTGGTGTCTGCAGTAGGCCCTATTGTGCCTGCAGCAGGCCCTATTAACTATGGTCCCCCCGTACTAGGAGCTCCTTAACCCAAAGATTCGTCGGAATCCTCTTCCTGGTTTTGCCATATAATTCCTTGGATGCCATGGGATGGTTCATCGGACTAATTATAGCTCACGACGTTTCTTAAAGTTTGGCTTTGAATGAGGCACAGTAGAGCTCCCCCCAAGTGGTGAGAACCTTAGAAAATAGGAAGATACCACCCCTGTACCGTAGCATTTGTTTTTTTTGCCAAAATCGTGCTGCCTGGTGCGATGGTTGGGCGGGCTTACCCGCGGTTTCTCACTGCCGTGATTTAGCCGCTCTGACGACTGGCTCTGTACTTCACTCAAAAGTTTGAAGAAAAAAAACTGTTTTGTTTACGTAGCGTAAACACCTACAAGTATATCCCACGGGGGTGCATATCGCCAAGACAAACAGAACCCATCAACGCTTATCATCATAGGGCTGTAAGGAAATGGAGTATTATTTACTCGGCTGGGAAAGGAAATAATCCATAAAGTGATACCCCTATGGCAGCACACGTCTACGAGTAGAGCTCCTCAGGTTGGGAAGGAATCTGAGAAACAAACGATGGGGGCTACGTGTACCTACCGTACCAAGCGTTTAATTACAATTTGAGGGGGACCATAGTAAACAGGACCGCATGGTGTTAGCAAAAATAGGAACCATGTAGATCTTTGTGTCTACAGTAGGTTCTGTTGTGTCTACTGTAGGTTCTATAAACTATATACCAAATACGTATTGTTAGCTAAAATAAGAAAAAAAACATATTTGTATATATGGTTTGGTGTCTACACAGTAGGTCCTATTGTGTCTACTGTAGGTCCTTTTTAACTATGATCCCCCGTAATGCCCGGCCTTTTTCGCTATTTTTTGCTTCAAATTTGTTTTTATTTTGACAGGAATCCGTTTTGACGGACGCAGACGTTCTCGCCGCCGTCAACGTCGCCGCCTTTCCGGACGGTGCCACTGTCAGCCTGGAGTCTATCTTCGGAAACAGCCTGTCTTTCGATGCCTCGGGCGCTGTTACCGGGGCCAAGGCCATGCTCCAGGTTACCCCACATCGCTTGGCAGAAAAAAAAGCCGTACCATCGACGGCAGGGGTTGCCCTTTGGAGAGGTCTAGCATTTCACAACTCGGACAGATAATCGATTTCCGGTTCATGATCTAGATCTTTCAGGGCAGACAGATCTCTGATCTGTAGAATGTAGCTCATATTGCCCGGTGGGAGCCGTATAATCTGCATTGTGTAGCACACGTTTCCTCTGGGTTGGATCTGTACGGTACAGGTCATGCACGGCATCTCAGAACGGCAAGTTACGGCGAATTAGTGTTAGATTATCTACAGATGATCTAGATCAAGACCTGTCCGAGGTGGGAAACATTTATCACCGACGCTCTCCTCGTACTAGGACCTACCTCCCGAATGTCCTTGTATCCCCCAACGTGCACTCGTCTGTGTTGCGATTTGGTACCCGATACGAATTCCGATTCATCGGGAAATTCCGATCCAAAATCCGAACCTGCTGCAATACGAGCAACGCTGTACCAAAGAAGCAGGGGAAATTGAAAGAAACACCCTCGCGCTTTCTTCCTCGACCGACCGAGGAGATATCGAAATCGACTGCCCGAAATCCGCTTCGGGAAAGGGCGGAACCCAAGGTTTGCCACTCTTAACGGTTGCTACCTTCGCAGCGTGCTTGAGACAGCCCGCTTCACTCTCTCATAGCCCCTTGTTGAATAACGCCCTTTGTAAACGTGTTCCGCAGACCTACTCCACGGTGGACGGTGACGAGGCCGCTGAATGGCAGACGGGTTTCCAGGTGCGATTGGTTGTATAGACCTACCGACTCGAACAATATTTAGTGGATTGCGGGGTAAAGTAAATAAAGTGATATCTTTTGAATAGAAATAATGCATTCATTGTTTTGGTTTCAAGGAGACCGCATCATACGTACGTATGGCTTTGCGTACCTGTCGATAGCAGAAAGGCAGCTCTACATGCGCACGGTGGATGTTGGAATATGGAGTCTGAATGTTCTATTTATACATTTACCTATCATCGAAATGAACTCAGCACCCCCCATACTAACGGATTGGCAGCGTCACAAATCCGACCTCCCCGCTTTCACTGCCTCCCTCGTTTGTGTCTCGGGTCACTTTGTTTCCAGGATTTGGTTGTGGACGAGGCCGAGAACTACGGCGACTTGAACATCAACTACATAACGGGAAGATCCATCGACGACGCGCTAGAGGAGAGCGTTTCCGGCGAGATATTCCTCTTCGTCGCCACCTGTACGTCAAACGAACCACACGTCGGACAGAATATCGATCGACAGATCGTGATCTATACAGTAGATCCTCTAGATCCTAGCCGCCCGTTGTGATAAGTTGGGCAGGATCTGTAGAGGAGTACAGATCCAAACTCGCAATGTACCCGGTGTGTACCAGGCATGGATCTTAAGTGGAACTTTTCAACCATCGGACAGATCACGGTCTAGATCATCTAGATCAGGGAACTAGATCATCTAGATCCTAACCTACCGTTATGAGATTCTACACACGTTCTGCATATAGTTCATATTCTAACCTTGATACATGCGCGGTGTACTGTATAGATCATCCGAATCATACGGCTCACACCCGGCAACATAAGCGAGCTGTTACAGATATCAGGAATATTCCCGCCCTGAAATTACTTGAGTATGAAGGAAGTGTCTCTGACCAATGACCCCTACCCGTTTCCGCAAGCGTTCACGCCTTACCTTTCCTCCTGTTTGCACCATCGCCGCTGCCGTTTTAAATTCACTGGGTTTGGTCTAGATATCGTGATGATTGTGTTCGTGCAGATTGCCATCGGGCGGTGTTGCGCCGGGGGCGTGCGCAGGAGGACTTGGCTCGGGCTTGGCGGTGTGATGTTCGTCGTCGGTGCCGGTCTTGCTGCGTACGGCATCAACAGCGCTTTCGGTAAGTTGACGGCTACAGGAGAGTTGTGGGGATATTACACACAGACATGTTATTGTTGTTATGATTCTCACATAAACTCATCGCTGAAATCAAATCCGTGGTCACAGGATAGGCTCCAATCACTCTGAAGTAGAAGAACACCTCTGGGAATAGCCCAGGTCAGCTCAGAGTTAGCTCATGTCGGGATGGATATATTCGTATGTGCAAGAGCTACACGACTTAGCACATGTTTTTAGCTACTGTGAGATAGGTAGTTTCAGTTTTGCGCACATGTTGGCGTGCTGTGAGCTTATGGCAGACAGGAGGGCTAGCTCTTGATCTGCCCTAGATATCGATATTGATGTCTCCGATCGCACAACAGTAGTGAAAAATCACGGCTACAATGGTTGGCTATCTTGACGAACGAAATCGATTGGCGGAGACAAAAAGGCTCGCTCTCCTGATTCGGTGTATTGATGTTTTAACGGACGTGTTGGCGACTAAATGACGTCAGCGAAACTGTACCTTAACTGCCGGGAGAGTGCCAGATGCTTAGAGCAACTGCAATGTCCATTTTTGTTTTCGTTTCCTTCCCATTTATTTTCTTCACCTTCCTACCCCAGCTCCCTCCCTTTAACAGTTACAGTAGTAACTCCGATCCGGGATCACAAATATCTGTCATTGATAAAAGCGAAGACAAAACCAAGCCGATCAACCTTAAACCAATCCGGTCAATATTTGATCTCGGCCCAGTACAAACGTCTGGCCTGAACTTGGAGGAGTATTCCTTCTCTCTACGTCCATATAACTAACGCTAAAACCCTCCCACGACAAAAGTCCTAACCAAACCACCCAACGTTTTATTCGTGTTTGCATCACCGCGACAGGCGTTCCTTTCACGTCCTTGTCGCAAATCCTGCCTTTCATCCTCATCGGCATCGGAGTCGACGACATGGTGAGTTCCACACGAGTTTCACGCATCGGACATGTAAGATAACTTCAACCATTCATGGTCTATGCCGGCCAGGGAATACAGGTTCCTGGTCTACGGTATGATCTGCATGGTCTAGATCATGTTGCCGGGTGCGGGGCCGTTCAGATCGCGCACAACATATCATATACGACAGATATTGGATCTAGATGATCTAGGTCGCCGTGATCTGTGCGATGGTTGATGCCTTGAACCAAGTCTTATCTGCTACGGACAGACAATATACGAGCCTTCTTGACAACGTCTTTGGATAGATATCCCAGCGGTCGTGTTGTTGATTGTTCACGACTTCGCCGGCTATAGGAAGCACTTCCGAGGGTGGGATCAAGCGACGGACGTAGACCCAACCCAACCACTAACCTTAAACCCTAACCCTGACCCCAATCCGGACCCAAAACGGGCCAGAAACGGGCCTGAAACGCGGCCGCGCCATGATCGTTTTGTTGTTGTTGTTCAAATGTTCAAACTGCGAATCATGATTTGCCGCCCTGCCTTAATTTGGAGTCAAACATTCCAGGAAGATTCTGTCCTTAGTCGTTTTCAGGACTAGTGCCATGTACGGTTGGGAATATCGAACGCTTGGGAAGCCAATGCGGGGTTTGTTCATGTGTGGCTCCGGAGGGCGACACATACGAGGGGAGTGGTAGGAGGGCATGATGCACTGGATAATATGTATAGAAAATGCTGACAACGTTTCACAGCATATCTAATGCCCCCCCCCTGTCCACCTCTTCCATGCTCTCGCTGCGTATTTAATCCCCGACCTTGCAATAACCCCGTGTGTTTCTGCCGTTTGTTCTGGTGACAGTTCGTCATCGTGGCCGCGTACGACCACACCGACCCCGCGCTGCCCGTGGAGGAGAGGATCGCTCTCGGACTCAAGCGATGCGGCGTCTCTGTCACTTGTGAGCGGTTGAGCCAGGCAACCACTGATCATTGCCTGAGGTGTCCGATTTGCACAGTTTTTTTTTTGTATGTTTCTCATTTTGTTTTTAGCGAGATAAGGGTTCACTTCAGAGATATTGAAGCCTGCCCTGTGGCGTCGGGCTCGAGTTTGCGATGGGGGTACTACAGTGTGAGAACAGCAACCACTGCAACAACAGTGAGTAGTGATTGTTGGCACAAAGCATTTATCGGGAGAGACACAACACGAGACCACGGGGGGTAGTGTAAAGACCCTCCGGCCGCACGCACACGCAAGAGCAAACCTTATAGAGCAATCACAACCAAGATTTCCATGTAATCTATGGGGCAAGCAATACTAACGTAAGAAGAACAAGCACAACATGTGTTAGATAGAGAGAAAGACGGAACCATTCCGGCACAAAGCAAGCAGCGCAACGTGTCCATGTCACTGAAGGTATGTGTCTTGGGCGTGGGCAGTCTGCCGATTGTCTACGCCCCCCCCCATGGGTCCCCACTCAACGCCCTAACCCTGACCATGAAACCCTTCCCCCAACCCCCACGCCACTTGCTCGGTCCGCCTCAACCCCCCCTCAGATACCTCGTTGACAAACTTCTTCGCGTTCATCCTCGGCAGCTCGACGTCTCTCCCGGCCGTCGAGTACTTCTGCCTCTACGCGGCTACCGCTATCCTCTTCGACTTCTTCTTGCAGGCAAGGGGAAAATCACCCAACCCGTCCCGAGTCTGAGGCGTAGGAAACATTGTATCTCGCTACTTTTCACCTCTGACTTCCCAGGGAGGGTCACGAGTGGGGCTCTGAGTTGGTTGCATTTGCCGGTGGATCCGATGTGTCCTGATGCGGACCTACAACGGCTTTGTGTTGTGGTTCGGCAGGGAAACTGTTGTTGTTGTTGAAGCCTCCTGTCTCCGGCGCTCTGTAAGCGTATTCTATGCTCTAGTCACGCCAACCAGATTCCGGTGGGGCCAAGGCTTCGGCAGAGGGGTATGGGGGGTGTCCTCATTCGCCCTACCGCCTCTTGGCCGCTCGCATGAATGCCAGTGTACCTCGCTGAAAACCGGAGCACAACACCGTATTTATTTGGCGCAGTGTAACGAGACCAAGTCCATGGTGATTGCACACCGCGACACCGAAGAAGCACAGACGCATAGGACGGCAGATGCTCACGTGACTTACGTGCATCCACGTGTCTGCAATCACGTCTTCGGGTACAAAGTACTTGAAATTAGTATAGGAATTGTTTCGCAGTGCAGCAGTACAGTAACAAGAGGACACAGACACGGCTCACATGCTACACGTGCATCCGCAAGTGGACCCCCTGTGCGTGTGTGAGCCCTTGGGTCGCCTTTTTTTCTCGGTTCTCTTTTCCGCATTGTTGCACGTTTGGCTGCGTGCGGAGCAGATGACGGCGTTCGTGGCCTTGCTGACGATGGACGCCAACCGCCAGAAAGCCGGCAGGATTGACTGGTGCTGCTGCTTCAAGAGCTCCAAGTTCCTGGAAGAGGTGGGAGTTCCGTCAGAAATAGCGGCGTTCTAGTTTGGGGCAACGTTTGCATTTGTTTGCCGTTTGTTGGGATTTTTTCTGTATTTTTGTGCCAGTGTCAGCGCAAAACGCGTCGTGAGGTCTGGCGCAGTGTTTATGAGTACCCGTTCCGCAAGCACCCAGTGAACGTAGCCTGATTTCGTCTTCAACCACTACGGTAGACCAGAGGTACCGCTTACCAGAGCCGAGAAGCCATTCCCGCTTGCTCCATCCATTATTTCTTCCAGGTGCCCATTACCGTATACGCAGTAGGCGTTGCTTAAATTTTTCATTACATCAAATTATTTTTCTGAGCTTGCCTCTTTATATGAGTACGCAAATGCGTTCTACAACACCCAGAAAAACGGTGTCCGAGAGGTATGAAACCACCACAACGCCCACCCCTTATGCTCTGGTCAACTACCCAGGAGGGCATGCCGCGACGCGTGACGCTCCCGAACGAATCGGAAAGCTACGGCGCCGACCCCGAGGTCCGCCATTTGGGCAGCGTGGGAAGGTAAGGGAACGTTGTCGTTAGGCAAGGGCATATATATATATATTATATATATATACACTAGCGCTTACCCCCGCTCTGGTCCGTGGATTACACGTTCCATTGATTGGTACGTAGGTTAGCCTGGTTCGTCTTTCACCCAACAGTTGCAGCACAGCAGTAGCATGCGGGTTATTGTTTATCGAGTCCTGCTACGACAGGGAGCCACCTTTTAGGCCCTTGTTCTTCAATCGGTCGGGGTCATTCGGCTAAGCGAGTGTCTACTACTGCTGTACGTAGCCCTATTTGGTTGCAGTCTTAAAAGCTGCTGCTGTACGATGTGTGGTTTCGCGATGTGTGTACCCCCTTTTGTGATTTGTTTCTGCGCTACGCCAACAAGATAGTTAAGTTTAAAGTTTTGTCAAGTACCGAAGCACTCGCCGAAGTGGCCAAAAGGCGGTACGTAATGAATGAATACATGGAAACTATTTAATGTCTTGAAATAGCATGAATTAAGTTTAATCTCCCCTCCTTCGCCCCAAAAACCAAAAGACAAATAAGCAAAAGCAATAAATTATAGTACACGCGGAAGATGCTCCAAGTTATATCTCTCCTCGAAGCCAAACACTAAATGTATACCCGCAACCTACACTATACTACGTATGTTATGGCACCAGCCTGCCAGTCTAATGCGTGGGAGGGCGGTTTTTGCTGTGTACTCGGGAACACATATATACGTGCGTGAGAAATAACTACAGTACTGTAGTCCTGTAGTTTACCTTTCGCCCCCCGAGACTGCGGTAGAAGACATGGACCTTATATTGCCGTATCTGATTTTCGCAGACTGCCATCCTGCGGTCGTCAGAGGTTTGCTGTAGTCGAGATTACTACCCCTTGTCTAGTTGCTACTAAAGTCGAAACCAGACTGCGGTCCCTCCCCTGAATATAGTAGTATCATACCTCGCACGCATGGGAGACTCTGCTGTTGTGGACTTTCAGCTTGGGGGTAACCACACTAGGAGACGGTGGTTTTACTCAGGATTTTGTGTGATCGTCCTGTAAGCACACTTGCCAAGAGCTTCCCCCTTCGTATCTACCACTGACTAGCGTGCGCACCATTGTTTTGTGGGGGTTATAACTGTTTGATGCCGTGTTTGACGTCGTGCCCGCAAACGTCTCGCAACGCCTGGCCAACGAACGCACTCTGCATGCACACAGGTTCATGAAAGAAAGGTACACCCCTTTCATCCTCTCGGCCAAGGGAAAGTTTGTGGTACTGCTCGGGACGGCGGCCATCCTCGCCGCCGGCATCTACGGAGCCACCGAGGTGAGCAAACAGTTATTCTACGTACAAAACAACGTTGTCACATATATATATATATATATAGGACAGACCAGGTCCCTATTCACAATGAATGATCTGTGGTGCTCAGGGCAGGCAGATCCCTGGTACGCGCGATTTGCACGTCGTAGGTCGTGTCGCCGGGTGTGGACACGTATAACCTGCATGATCTAAGATAGCACATGTTCACTGCAGAGTACACCGAGATCTTACCGAGGATATCATAACGGCAGGTAAATGATCTATTACGGAGGACCAGATAGCTAATAGAACCTACTGTACTGTAGACACAATAGAGTCCACTGTAAGCACTAAAACCTATACGAAGTATACATTGCCCTATGTTTGCTCTTACGGGGGACCATAGTAAATAGGACCAAATATTGTTAGCAGAAATAGAAAAATATATACATAGGTTTTGGTGTCTACAGTAGGTTCTATTGTGTCTGACAGTAGGTCCTATTGTGTCTGCAGTAGGTCCTATAAGCTATGATCCCCCGTAACAGATGGTCTACCTACTACTGCATATCAAGATTATGTCCGATGTGTGAATATATATATGGCGAAGACTTGTTCTACGGTACGGGGAGTTACCCAATTTTTCCATCGTTTTACTGCTGCGTTTTGGTCACTCGGGCGGATGACTCTATGCTTCGTTCAAACATTCAACATATCATAAATGATACTACACTTTTTGGCGGGGAGAGTAGCGTGCACATGAATCCATCCCACTGGCGTCCATATCGCGTAACCAAAAAGCTAAAACAAAAAACTTGAAAATACTTGCCAACAAGAAGAAATAGGGTGGTCGGTCACTGGCACGAGTGGCCCTCATCGGCTGAACCAATGGGCTTAGAAATGACCCCCGCCCACACGTTAGCAGTTAGCAGAAATAGGGAAATAAATACATAGGTTTTGGTGTCTACAGTAGGTTCTACTGTTTCTGACAGTAGGTCTTATTGTGTCTGCAGTAGGTCCTATAAACTATGATCCCCCGTGACAGATGGTCTACCTACTACTGCATATCAAGATTATGTCCGATGTGTGAATATATGGCGAAGACTTATTCTACGGTACGGGGAGTCACCCCAATTTCCCCTCGTTTTACTGCTGCGTTTTGGTGACTCGGGCGGATGACTCTATGCTTCGTTCAAACATTCGACCTATCATAAATAATACTACACTTTTCGGCGGGGAGAGTAGCGTACACACTAATCAATCCCACTGGCGTCCACATCTCGTAACCAAAAAGCTAAAACAAAAAGCTTGAAAATACTTGCCAACAAGAAGAAATAGGGTAGTCGGTCACTAGCACGAGCGGCCCTCATCGGCTAAACCAATGGACTTAAAAACGACCCCCCCCCCCCCGGGACCAGGGACC
>JAYJME010001675.1:0-15639 GCA_036873775.1 Costaria costata
ACTTCCCAAACTTAGTAGAGGCAACGGGGGGTATACTCACCCCCCCCTTATGATCGCTCTCGTTCACCCGCTACACATGTCAAGAAAAAAACAAGACTGTGGATGGTTGGAAGATGTTATGGGAGTTTGGCAAACGCATCAGTTTTTGGTTTCGATTCTATTTGACAGAGTAGATGGGCGTACTCAGCGGCGAAAACCTATGTCTCAGTTTTAGTCACGATATATGGGGGGTGTTCCCCTTTTTGTCAAATCCTCTAGAAAACAGGGAAAATGGTATTATATCATACCAAGCTAAAAAAAGAGTGCGAGTATCACGATAATAATCCATCTATCAGGACACAATGCTGTACGGCGACAGATATATATGCAGCTACGCTCCGACAGTACTGGATCGTGTGCACTACAGCAGAAGGCTGCAGCAATTTTCGGTAGACCGCGGCCATGCATATGATACAATCCGAGCTAAAAAATGCCAGGAGGTTGGGAGATCGTAAGTTGGATGCTGGGTGCAGCAGCCTAAAATAAATATCCACCGAATAGTATGTACTACGCCAGAGACGCAGCCACGATCCGATAGCCTCCGGTCAGTCGGGCGCGATGATGGGTATATAGTCGTGAGTTGACGGGTCTCCGCAGACGTACGTTGCCCTGCACTTTGTGTGTGTACGTATGATAGAACGTGAACACGCCATTAATTGGTACATACAGTACTGCATGATGATACTGAAACAACACACCTACTACTATACCTGTTCACACCGGGGTAGACCACAATATAACGCGAGCACACTCGAGTCCCTGTCCGCCCA
Source organism: Costaria costata (assembly GCA_036873775.1). NCBI lineage: Eukaryota > Phaeophyceae > Laminariales > Agaraceae > Costaria > Costaria costata. Next base: position 810 of record JAYJME010001675.1, read on the forward strand.
AACGAGGTTTGAGGGGCACAATCGCGGCAAGCACTTCTCGTTGTGTGCGGACTACAGAAGCAAGCAGCAATACTCTGTAATACTGCGAGTATATTCTGCTGCTGTACCATACGTAGAGTGTGTATGATACCTGGTACTACTGTATCATACCAGTATATGAACACGTGCAAAGGGTGAGGTATCATAGAGCAATCGTCGCCGCTGTCGGCTTTGATTCGACCGCAAAAGCGACAGGACTTTTCACAGTGGTACGAGGGAGCTTAAATCGTTGCCGTTGTCGTTCGCGCGCTGTGCTGTGCCATCCCGTGATGTGAAACAAGAGGGGCTTTACGAATGTGTGGAAGGTCTTTTTTGTAAAAAAAATCGTGAAAAAACAACCTAACCACAACAAAAAACATAAAAGAAGCGAAAAAAAACAACAGGAAAGCGGGTGGAAAAAAGTGGGCATCAAAGATCAACTCTATTTTCGATATATTTAGTGGGCATCAGGGCTAGCTATATATAATAAATATATATCGGAGGGTTGGTCAAGGTTGATCGTAATTAACTAATTTCGCATTTCGGGGACGAGATAGGAATAGATGACAAGAGGACATTGCTGCGGCACAACATATTACATTGGGTTGAACCAGAGTACATTGTAGGTAGATGTGGAAATAGGCGGGTGATGGTGTCCATCGATAGACATTGTCCACCATACCGCAGGTTGTCAATGGTGTCCATCGATAGATATTGCAGGCCACAACAGAATAGGAAATGTATCTATCGATAGCCATTGCTGTTCACAATAGATGAAAAAATATGTCTATGGATATCCAATGCCGGTCACAATAGATGAAAACATATGTCTATCGATATCCATTGCCGGTCACAATGGATTAAGCAATGCATCTATCGATAGCCATTGCCGGCCACAGTAGATTATTGAACGTATTGATCGATAGCCATTGTCGGTGACAATAGCTTTCAACCCAGGTATATATATCATCGCACTCCTGCCTGAACAATACGTTGGGGGCGTATCCTATCGATAGACATTCCCAACGACAATATTTCGAGAAACATGCCAATCGATAGCCTCTACCGACGACAATAGACCCGTCCATTGCACCATATTATATTGCTATTGCAGGGGCCATTTTCTATTGTCCAGGGTGTGACTTACAAAATATCAACTTTATGTCGGCGAGTAGATGCAGTTTTCCAGATGCGAGTAAACACACCCGAAAAAGAGCGTATGCTTGGTGTAATTCTAAAGTTGGCAGAGTTGATATAATTCAAAGTCCAATGGCCATATCGATCGGTCTTATTTTCCCCAAAAATATATCAAAACTATGCCTAAGAATGTGGAACACCAACAACCTGAGTCAATCGGACTCTGTACTTTAAATATATGGCCACATCACCGTTTATCGGCGCCATGACCTTCCTATGGCGGGTTTCCGCTGTACCGCCATTTGACTCTAAACTATCCCGTTTTTCCCTTTTTCCCAAACACAATTGCTGGCCCTCAAAAACTTTAGTTTCGGTTTTTGTATGTGGCGCCTTTCCCAGTTATTTTTCCTCCAAATTACAGAGTAACAGAAAATAAGCTCTTATTTAGGCGAAACAACACAACTAACTTCGTTCTTATCGACGACGTTACCGGTGATCAGTTCTTCACCATAGATTGCCTGATAGCCAAGCCAAAAGGAGAACGTCTTAAGTTCCGAGTGAGAAACAAAATCGCGAATAGAACTGCCGAGACGTTCGGAAAAGGGTAGGGGAAAGACATTAATAAGACTCGTCGACATCCTTAACGACAAGGCGGCTGGCTGTGTCGTTATGGTTGCGCCTGGGTGTAGCCAAGGCCACACGGCTAAGTAGCTGGTCGACAATCGCCAAAGTTCTCTGATGTTGCAGCTCTTAAAATTGCCAAGTAAGCTCTCTTAATAATTTCAACGCCATGCAAATTTGAGCGACAGCAAGCACGTGCGTCAGCTGCTACAATGGGGCAGGACCCCAGGCATAAGGAAGAAGCTCGCATACGTGAGGCGAGAGTACCGCGAAGCAAGAAGGCATCTGTCTCGGGGGTGTATTGTCGCCGCGTGCAGCAGGTGCCGTGCCCTGCCCCTTACCACTTAATGTGCGGGCCCTGAGGCCTAAGAGTGCAGGCGTTTGTTGATAACTGCATTCGTACTTGTTTTTGAATGACCATGGCGCATAGTACCAAGGGTCCCATTTTTTGTTAACAATTCGTTCTCAACCTCTTTTTACCCGTCTCCGACACTTGGTATCAGGAAATTTGATAAAAATCAAGGCAAGTGTGGACGGCCATTTGTTTCTCCTGGCAAAGGCAGATCTGCACGGAGGCGCATCACCGGCCACCCTTCAGGTGAAAATGACCAGTACATTACGGGTGAAAGTCAGTTCTTTATGAGCAAAGTTATCTGGGAGTACGTGGGGACGGCACCATGGTGCCCCCCAAGACATGCACACGTCCCTATGACCCAGTGTGGTCGTCACTAAAGTTTCAGGGTTTTTTCGTCGAATGTCTTTCGAAACATCGTGGCTAGTGGCATTTGTGTGCGATCGTGTGCTGCCTGGCCCTACTGCTTGGGGGTGACAGCCGGCTGGGCGCTGAGGGCACGGTCTACGGTTGATTGATTGTCCGGGCGAGCGCTCCATATAGAGTAGTTTTTCCTTTAGTTGATGGCACACCGAGAAACTTCCGGGAGCTGCAAAATCTTCGTTCGCCGTGTAGGTCCCATTTTCTTTCGTCAAAGGAACGACGTAGTAGCACCGGGACGTCGGGAGGATATCGGCACGAGTAGTGTCCCGACGGAACAACGTCCCCGCCACTGCTGACATTTAGGGGACACCTCTGGAAGCTCAATTTTAAACTAATCTTACCGGAGTACCGCGCTCGATATTGAGATCTGCACAAATGCGATGTGTTGCCCTACGTAGGACCCATGCGACTGTCAGTAATCATTTTGACCAAAACGGTTTTGTTTCGGGTCGCCGTAACTCCCCACACACACCATGATCACGAGCGTGCCCCAGATAGAAATATACTTGATATGCACAGCTTTTAGGAAATTCTACCAAGCTGAAGGGGTTCAAAACTCCCATAAAGTGTTTTCGGTTCGTACCGCACACCTTGGTACGTGTTTGCTAGCATGTTGGCGCAAACTAGGATGTGCCTGTACTGCTGCTGCTGTGCAATCGTTTTTCAGGTCCATTACTTTCGTTTATGGCGAGTAGATGAATCGTAACATAAAAAGGGCGAGGAAGCAAGAGGGGTTTCTGCAGGCCTTTGCTAGCACCCTTGTAGAAACTCCCTCCGTATTGGCGAAGGGCACGATCCCGAAGATGGACGTCTGTGTTCGGCTGACCCATGTCAGAGTAGCAGGATTACCTCCACCCTGCAGACGCAAAGCATTTAACTGTTTCGCGAAAACTATTTCCGCCATTGAGTGCAGCCACAATATGCTGCAATGCAATGTTCAGATCAACAACGCCCGCCACCCACTTGTAAAATGCTTTCCCTTAGGCCCACTAGGTAACATAGTGTTAGCAGTGGAGGAGCAATCGCGTAACGTCATAACATAATGTCACCTGCATATCCACGAACGTTATAACGCATTAACGTTATGTTACTACTCGATCTCGGCGGCTCTCGTACGGTAACATAGTGTTACGCCGTGGTCGGTACGTGTACAAACATCGGAACACAAAGTTAGGATTTTTCCAGGCTCGTACGTTATCAGCCTAACATGCACAGATCACTATCCGTCGATTCCGCTAACTTGCTTGCTAAGACAATGTCTGATTTACGAGGCTGTAGGCATAACACATAACACACTAACAGTTTGTTAAGGTTCAGGGTGGTGTTAGGCATATCGCTTTAACATAACGTTAATAGTAGTGATAATCGTGTTATCAGTAACACTAGCGCTATGTAAATCGAACGTTATTGGAACCCCCCTTGTTCTTCCTTAGGGTTGGATAACGTAACTCTTAACGTAAGTTAGCTAAGTTACCTTCGCAGCTGGTCGTGATGTAACACTGTGTTAGGATGTTACATAAATGCCGAAGGGTGTCTCAATATAATTTTAGCATGTTACTCGCATTGAAAATGTGACGCTAACGTTAAGTTACTACGTTGCCATCAATGACGACCTGGACGTAACATTACGTTACGACGTGACGGTTGGACCTGAGATGACTGTAACATAATGTTGCGATGTTCCCGTTTGGGTCTTCCCGGGATCTAACATGTGTTAGTAGCATTATACACTTGAAGCAGAGTCGCGGACTAATGTAGCAACATAATGCTAGTTATTTACTGGAGTTCGATATAAACCATCTCTCACCCGGGGACACATACAACATATCCCCGGGAGGGGAGGACAAGAGAGCATCCCCGAAAAAACGCCTCGTTTTTCCAGGAAACCCCACCAGTACGTTATTCATATATAACGTTTTAACACTCACACGTACCGAGCTACTGTAACACAGCAGTAACACAAGATGTTGATGATAGATTGGGGATAATATGCATTATACCTGCTAACTTGTGTTAATACAAATTTTACATATCATACGAGCTAACACATTAACATTGTGTTTCACCGCCGTTATGGTCCCTTCGGACTTCAACCCCACACACGAGTATTCCTCCGAAAACATCGTGTTTGTTCTGGCAGCCCCCTTCCGTTTTTTCGCAGTGGTCCCCGTCGACGCTAGTGTGTTTTATCGGTAATACTCCGTATACGTTATTTACCTAACGTGTGTTATGGTGCAATTATCATTTCCGCTAACTACTGCAACATCCTCACGTTATGCTACTCGCTACGAGCTACAGATTATAACATAGTAACACCATACTGTTGCCACTACGGAATCTAGCTAACACGATAACATTGTGTTATGCAATCGCCCGCCAATATCGTAACGTACTATTAATAACACTATGTTACCACAATACCTAGAAATCAGATAACGTAGTAACGTAATGTCAACAAAAAAATCCGCCGGACCGTAACATTGATGTGGAATCGTAAGTGTTACGTTATCCGAGGTGTGAAACTTTTTACAAAACTGTTTGTATAATCACAATATCATAAAATGCCAAAGACTGACGACACTCGTACCAGGTTCGATTTATAGGTATAATAGGTTTCGACGGGCGAAGGTCTCGACGGGCGAGAATAGAACAGCAGGCACCGTGGAGAAGAACAGCATAGCTCCTGCCACAGCTCATTCCAAGAGCTGGGAGCAGGAACGAAGCGATGCTATCGTGGGGGAGTACAATACTTGGTGTGTGTGCAAGCACGGTGAGGGTCGACACCGAGCGAAAAAACTGCGAGGTATCAGAATGCCAAGGGCTGATGACACTCGTACCAGGTACGACGTATTATAGGTATAATACGTCTCGACGAGCGAGAACAGACCAGCAGGCATCGTGGCGACGAACAGCATATAGCTCCTGCCACCTCCTTCCAAGAGCTGAGAGCAGGACCGAGGCGATCCTATCGTCTGGGGGCTTACAATACTTCGTGTGTGTGCAAGCACCGTGAGAATCGATACCGAGCGAAAAAAACGCGAGGGTTTGTCGGGGGGGTGACAGGGGTCCTCATCGATAGGGGCTCTCAAGATTCCTACGTATTAATAATTACATTTCGGACCGGATTTCGGTAGTCGGGGCTTTTTTCCCGAAAAGTAAAACCAAAGAGTAAACACTTAGGACAACTAATTTATGGATATGGACATGCTGGACGGTCGCTAGCCGACCTCTTGAGCTGGATAGTTTAGCCCTTCGCCAGCTCTTCGCTATTTTCGATCGTTCTGCGCTTCGAATCTCTTCGAATATCATTTGTAGATATATATATATATATATATATATATATATATACATGTGGAAGCTGTGGAAACCCGAGTTCGATTCTCGGATTGGACACCATGTTAACGAATCGTGGCCACCTGCCGCGAGGTCTAGAGTCATGTGGTGAGCCAAACATGCATGCGTAGTCTTCTGGCATTACGAGCCCACGGGCTCAGACTATGGGGAATGCAAACACCAGAAAGCGTAATGACTGACCTCTATTACGGGGGATCATAGTTAATAGGACCAAATATTGTTAGCCAAAACAGGGAGATATATAGATTTTGGTGTCTACAGTAGGTCCCATTGTGTCTACAGTAGGTCCTATTAGCTATGGTCCCCCGCAATAGTTGCGTAGAACAGCAAAAATAGAGAATATGTAGGTGTTGGTGTTTACAGTAGGTCCTATTGTGTCTACAGTAGGTCCTGTTAACTATGGCCCCCCGTAATAGTGCTAGTGCTAACGCTACTGCCAGCGCTAGGGCTAGCCGCTAAGGCTAGCCGCTAAGGCTAACCGCTAAGGCTAACCACTAAGACTGACCCTATTGCTAGCGCTAAGGCGAACGCTACTGCTAATGCTACTTCCAACGCTATTGCTAACGCTAATGATGATGCTACTGTCAATGCCTGCTTAGGCTGGCGCTATTTTTATGGTGATTTTGCTAGCGCTACGACGTACAGCTACTGCTAACGCTTTGACGGACGCTACGATAGGGGTGCAGTCCATTTTTTTTTCGAAGCTCCTCTTCAGAACCGCAACCACGTTTTTGGGGACAACCCACTTGGGATTATACTGGATTCATTTTTGGAGCGGTAAAAGGATTAAGAAGCTCTATGTCTCACCCAAAAATTGCTGGTGGTAATGCTATTGCTAGTGGTATTGCTAATGCCGATGCTAACGCTAACGCTAATGATATTGCTAGCGTTATTGCTACCTGCTAATGCCAGTGCTATTAATAGCACTAATGCTAAGGTGTAACGCTGATTTTATCGCTAACGCTGTTGCTACTGCTAACTCTACTGGTAGTGCTAACGCTAAGGCTAGTTTTTGGAGACAAAATACTTGGAAATAGTGTGGGGTGTTTTTTGCAGTTTTAAAAAGAATTTCAGGAAGGGCCTTCAGAACTGCACCCACGTTTTCGGGACGAACTACTTGAATTTTGTGTGGGATGCATTGTGGAGTGACATTCTACTTGAATTTAGTGTTATATATGTTTTGGAGTGACAAACTACTTGAAGTTAGTGTAGGATGAATTTTGGAGTGACAACTACTTGAAGTTTGTGTAGGGTACAGTTTGAAGTGATACATTTTGGAGTAACAATCTACTTGAAATTAGTGTAGGATATATTTTGGAGGGACACTACTTGTAGTTAGTGTGGGGTACAGTTTGGAGTGATACATTTTGGAATGACAAACTACTTGAACTTAGTGTAGGATACATTTTGGAGTGACAAACTACTTGAGGTTAGTGTAGGATACATTTTGGAGTGACACACCACTTGAAGTTTGTGTAGAATACAGTTTGGAGTGATACATTTTGGAGTGACAAACTACTTGAAATTAGTGCAGGATATGTTTTGGAGGGACACTACTTGTAGTTAGTGTGGGGTACATTTTGGAGTGACAAAACTACTTGAAGTTGGTGTGAGATATATTTTGAAGTGACAAATATACTTGAAGTCAGTGTAGGATACATTTTGCATCGGTAAACCAAAAGGGTTGTATTTAACTCCTTTTACGAATTGTTGGTGTTGGCACTCTGTACGACAGATTGGAGAAAGGGCTCCAGGGGCACTTCGAAGCCGGGGGCGAGTACACGGAGCGGCCTAGCTTGCGGGGCCTGCGGCTGCTCGCCGGCAGTCCGACCGTGGTGATGGTCTTGATTCAAGGGGTGCCGGGGTGCATTCCGTGGTCGGTGAGGGCTCCTCTCCCCTCTCCCCGTATGGTAATAGCCTCTTTGTCTGTTTCCCACCACTATTACAGCATATATACTTTAGTAGGATTCAAGAGTGGAATATCATATGTATGAGTTCCATGTTTTTTATTTTGCCCTGCCGGGGTGTATTCCGTGGTCGGTGAGGGCTCCTCTCCCCTCTCCCCGTATGATAATAGCCTCTTTGTCTGTTTCCCACCACTACTACAGCATACCAGGGTATATACTTTGGTAGGATTCAAGAGTGGAATATCATGTGTATGAGTTCCATGTTTTTTTCTTTTGCCGATCATTTTTTTTCATTTTTCTTTATAGATCGTCTCATAAAAAATATATTAACAGTTTTATTCGAACATATCGTACAACAGCAGTAACCCTTAACCTATTATTTTTTATTTTGCCCTCCGACAAATGTATCGTACATGTTCGTTTCCGATATAACACAGTAAATCGAATGTCCTCATGTAAAGCAAGGAGTGTCTATGCCACAACCTGTTCGTAGTGTCCAATATGTGGCGATCAGCCCCTCGTTCTGTGAACCTGTCCGGGTTTTTTTTTTAAGTTTTTTTTTGTTCGCTTCGGCGAAAAGGTGATCTCGGTTTTTACATGACCGACCATTTACGGGGGACCATAGTAAATAGGACCAAATATTGTTAGCAAAAATAGGGAAATATATAGGTTTTGGTGTCAGCAGTAGAATCTGTCGTGTCTACAGTAGGTCCTATTAACTATGGACCAAATATTGTTAGCAAAAATAGGTAAATGTATAGGTTTTGGTGTCTACAGTAGGTCCTATTGTGTCTACAGTAGGTCCTGTTAACTATGGACCAAATGTTGTTAGCAAAAATAGGGAAATGTGTAGGTTTTGGTGTCTACAGTAGTCCTATTATGTCTACAGTAGGTCCTATTATGTCTACAGTAGGTCGTATTAACTATGGTCCCCCGTAATAGGAGGGTGTGCTCGTATTATATGATATGGATGTCGTTGGGTATATACCCGCGGGCAGTACTGTAGTACCAAAATTTCTCGGAGTGAAAAGAAGCTCGTGTAGACTATCTGGGCCAAGGCGTATGCCGGTACTGCTGTACCAGGTGCACTACGTTTACGACTGGATGTACCCGGGTATAGTACGCTGCACCTAAAAAAATCGGAATGAAAATGTAATGAGAACTTCGTGTAGACTACCTGGGCCAATTTCGTATACTGCTGTGCATTGCTGCTCCTGTGTTAGAGCGGGTCTATCTGAGCCAAGATACCCGATTTAAGAGCGTCCACAATAAGATAATGCACACTTGAGGAGAGGCCTGATACGATAGGGGGGGCTCAGTCGCTGTTTGACGGATGAGATGCAGGGGGTATTTTGGTTTCGGGGGCTTTTTGGTGCGTAAAAAAAGGTTTGGGATGCCTTTCTTGAACGCGTTTTCGTTTCTACTACCGTTGTTTCTTGGTGGTTTTTTGCGGTTGGCACGCGCTACACGTTGTCAGATGGCAAGCAGAACAACAGCAACAACAACCACAACAACAACAACAACAACGACAATCATAATTTTAACAATAGGGGTAGCTCTTCTTGCAATCTAAGGTCTAAGGTCTAAAAGGTACCACTGGCTTCCTTTTTTTCTTTTTTTTTGAAACCTCCAGCGGATATATCATATTCATACGTAGGTCAGTAGACATGAAGTTTAACCCCTTCAGAACCGGAAAAGGTTTTTGGGGACAAAACTACTTGGAAATAGTGTGGGATAATTTTTTGCGGTAGTAAAAGGGTTAACTCCTTTAGAGCCGGAAACAGTATTTGGGGACAAAACTACTTGGAAATAGTGTGGGACAATTTTCGGGGTGCTAACCCACACTTGGGCATATAAACATGTTTATGGTCGTAGCGTCCATGTAACTCTTCTGCCGTTGCGAGGCAACGGTTGCGAGCGACGGCACAGCGTCGTGTGTCGACCCGACCTGGTCCCGAGGGGATCAGGCACGGAAGGGATAGCCACCCGGGAAGTCATATCTCCCCGACCTGTTTCCGACGGTTTCTTAACTCGGGTAAGTACCCCCACTGTCTGTGATACACTGCCACTCCTGTACGCGTTATCATACACGTTCGTCCTTTCGTGTGCAGGTGCAACGGGCCGCCGGAGTTCTAAGAGCCGTGGGCGTTGTCGACGCCTTCATCTGGGCGGACATTTCCTCCCGTGCGCAGGACACGGCGAAAATACTGGCCCAAGAGCTGGACATCCGCCAGGTATCATATATATACGAGTACCGTTTACAAGCAGTGCGAGGGGATGTTTTTTCTTTTGGCTTTTTCTTTTTTTTCTTTTGTTTCTTTTTTTTTTCCTTGCCCTTTGCTTTTTTTTCTTTTGTTTTCTCTTTGGTTTTTGCTTTTCGCGCTCCCACGGGAGTTTTGAACTTTTTTTTCATTTTGTTTCTCAAGGAAATTATTCCAGACCTTGCTCAAGTGGAGCTGACCCTTAGGGCCCGTCCAAACGGAGCGTTTTCAAGCTAAAAACAAAAGCGAAAATCAAAAGCGAAGATAAGATAGGAAGATACACTCATTCTGATTGGCCATATAAATGAAAGCAGGACCGAGGAGACCGCCCAGGCTCATTTCAGTTTTTCGATTAAAACAATCGTTTTGGGAATAATTTTATCGAGAAATGGAAAACTTGATGTCATTATGTGACATTACAGTCTATCTAGCTATTAATAGTCGAGAGTTCGAGGGCTAACTTGCACCAATTGCATGAATGAATATAGATCCTACGATACAACGCCATTTTTTTAATTACTCCATACTATTTTAAGACATTAATTAGTTTTCACCTACGAGGCACACGATATCACACAGGGGTGTGCGCTAGAGGAGCAGAACCAAAATATTTAATTGGTTTCCGCACAGGGGTCGCTAAGTGAAGCGCACAGGGTCGGTGAGTTTGCACACATGTGCGATAAAAATGCCAGTGTGAAATGATTTAAAAACCGATCGCACCCCTGGGCGAACTCACGCACTTTTACAGTAGTTAAGCACGGCCGCTTCCTTAAAATTATTTCAAGTAAGCATACGAAGCATACGTAGAAACTCCTTTATTCCGCTGCTTACTACCAGGTATTAATAACACTAAGAGCCACAACGACGTTGGATCAACCAACTTTCGTGCCTTTAGCCGGTATAACCAGTTCACCGGTTAACCGGACCTCAAAAATTGCCAGTTTTTGTTTTGAAAAACCGACTAATCACACACACACCTGCCAGGTTTCCAGAAACCCCGGTTAATGTTTTTAATCCGGTGCCCACCTCTATTCGAGACCCACCTATAGTGTGTCTTTTTTCATGTGCAAAAAATTGACTCGCAAAGCGCCTTTTATTGCGTGTGTACAAAAAGTGTCTAAAATAGCGTGTGTCGTGCGCACAACCCGATGCGAGTCGACGAGGGAAGAAAATGCTCAACTCTTCTCGCGATACAACGAAGGCACGCACTTATAGTGGAGAGGGGGGAGGGGGGAGGATTGCACGTTATGTGACATGTAGCATGTGACCCCGGGTCGGAGTGACGACAGGGAGAGAGCTGGAGAGAGAGGGCAAAGATAATATATAGATGGAATGCAAAAAAAGGAAAGAAAAAAGGCAGTAACACACAAGGCAAGTGATGTATTGACCCCTGTCGTTTGTGTTCGTATGCGATCGTCTCTCAATATCACGGGATTTCTGCGACGCCTTGCATCCGCACCAGATCTCGATAATAGCAGGTACACCAGTATCACAAGCGGCGTGATGTATTGAGCGTCTGTATTGTGTTATATTCTCGTATGCGAACTTCTCTCAATACCGCCGGATTTTTGCGACGCATTGCATCCGTACCAGATCTCGATGTCGGCCTTTTCACATGCGGCTGAGGGCTCGGCCTCAATCTACCGGAGGCCAGCAACAAGGAGATGTGCGCTTGGCGTTGATGATGAACGCGGTTGCCCTTCAGTCGCTTTCGACTCTCGCGTCGTTGGCCACGGCCCTGCAATCCCTTCCGTCGGGCGAGGGGACTGGACGTAGCAACGTGGATCTGATTCGAGCACCTTTCGCTATGCTGGCCGACATGCTTGAGGGATTTCCTCCCCAGGACTTGGTGAGAATGATCCGTCAAAGTCGGTGCCTTGCGATATGCCACTGATGTTGGACGTACAAACATTTATCGGTATTTCGTAATGTTGACGGGATCGCGCCGACGGTTTCCGAATGATGTGATTTTCCGATATCCTCCACGAAGAGCCCCCAGCGATGATCACCGTCAAATGGGCAATCACTCTTCTTCAGCACCTCGAAAGGTTGCAGCGTCCATTGCTAAATGCCCCACCTCATCTGTTATTTTTGTAAATCGTTCCTGACACCTCGGCTGCCGGTACGTTTCAACGCGCAAACTCCGCGCCGGAGTTAGTTCAAGTACTGGAGCCCGCTGCCGTCAGAGCCCGAAAAGAGAGTGTCCGTCGACCCCGAAACAGCGACTGCTAGCTGTTCAGCTTCGCTGGCACGCCTTGCTGTTACCGGCGGGCTGCACGTGGGGTGGAAGTCAACTGCCACCGGATCGAGCGTCGTCACATGGCAGGTGCACATGTGGTTTCGCGGACTTGTTACGTCAAGAAATGGAAGTTACTCGTATACTTTGTGGCGTACGAGTATGATATGCACTTCGAGTAAATACGATATGTCGGGCGAGCACCTACTGATAGTGCGTTGTATATACCTGATGGTTGTACGAGTATTGCTGAATTACAAACGTGCCGGATCGTTGTTGTCGCCTGATGCGCAGTTAGGACACCTCGTTCAGTTTGCAGTAGCTGTTACTGATACACTACGATACTTTACTGATACACTACGATACTTGTTGAAGTTATGAAGCTCAATGCCGGGCGCTGACGCGGAAAACAGAACCCTATTATACCGCTTGCTGCAGTGGTATTTAAGGTGGAGTAATCGGATTGCTTCTTCGGAGAACGTTTCCGCTTTGACGCTTCGACGCGATTATGAAACCCAGGATTCCTCTTCGCAAAAACATCCTGCATTAACGTGTGGTGAGAAAAAAAACGATTAGAGACCATGCCGCAATCTCTGTCTTTCCGCAAAATGTGTTGGTTGTATCCGGCTATCGGGCAGGTCAAGCTGAGTGCGCCGGCGACGGAGCTGACTTCGGTTAGCGTGCAGTGGGGGGCGGGGGATCCTGCGTCTGGCACAGACCAGAATGCGGTTCCGCTTGCGCTGAGTATCGAGGCTTCGGTGGACGGAGGGCAAGAGTGGCAGGGAATAACCGGCGGCGGTGAAGCGGTGGATGTTGCCCTTGCTCACAAGGCATCGCTAGGCTCGTCTCAACATCGATATCCCGTTTCACTGTTAGGCTTACGGAGGAAACGGCGAGTACCGTTGATGTTCGTTGACGTTGAGGAACCTGGATGATAAGCTTGGATAAATGGTGCACGTTATGAGCACTCTTGCTGGCGTTTGACCGTCGGGGGGAAGAAACTGTGTGCAGTCCTTCATGGAATTATTGTGGATTTTCAAAGGAAACGATGGTGATATACGAAGTACATTCCTCGAAGTAGCAGTGACGAAGCGTCGAGTTTTCTGGGTGTTTTATATGTGCACACCCCACCCCCCTGTGCTGCCGACGGTAACCGCCATACGCGAGATCATGCGCGAATAGTGAGTCCGTAGAGGTCGAGCATGCTTTCATGTTGATGTTGAAGTTTACCATTTCTTGGCACGACGCGTGGAATCTTCTTCGTTCGCACCATGGCACATTCTCTCAGGGGTCCTCAATGGAAGGCGCAGGTGGATTCTGCCCATCAGCCCTTGACTGCGGTGACGCACATCCGGCTGAAAATGAAAGGAGCCACAGCCAGCAGATCGGGGGGGGCGTTGAGGATCTACGACGTTGCGATCAACGCGCCAGACCCCTCTGCCAGGCAAGAGCCCAGCACTCTGAAATAGAGCTATAGCCACAGTTCGGAGTACGACGTTGTCTGGAAGGCGTTGCTTATGTCCGAGTTCTCCACTCAGGACGTGCAGAAACACATCTCAAGTCTCGCCCTAGCTTGTAGGGTTAATTTGTGGCGTGTACCCCGTCAAGAGCCTTGCCTTTTGCGAATGATACTTACACTATTAAATAGTACGAGTAATATTTAACGGCAGGCCACCCTCTTTCCTTCCACTCCTTATCGCAGCCCATCCGATGTGATGACAGTTCTACGCCAAGTGCAGACATTCTTGCTTACCCAGCATTCCCAGCACCAGACGGATCTACAGGTGTACATTTTGCGGGCACTGCTGGGCGTGTGCCAGGTGAGGGACAGGGTTTCGTTTAAATTGCAGAGTATAATGCGAAAAAAACGTTCACGCTTGTACTGCACGTATGTTTTTTCGCACTCTCTTATGCTTCGTTGTTCGTTTACTTGACGGTTCAACGCCGCGATAAAAAAGCATACCCAACGACAGCATCGTGCTCTCTGTGCCAATTCCTCACAGGCGTCTTGTGCACTGGAGTTCGAGCTGGACCTGGTCCGGGTGTACATGGATATAGAAAGCGCAGGAACCCCCCGATTGGTGGACGGAGCTCGGGACGAAGGAGATGCCCCAACAGCTGCCGCTCGAGAGAACGCGGTTCACAGCCTGGGACAACAGCAAGGATTGCAAGCGTTCGTGTCAACTCTTTTGTTGGCCGCAGGTCGCGCGAAACGCCAAGCGTGCCGCCAGGATCGAGAGCGTGTCATCCGGGATGCAGGATTCGACGCGGCGTTGTCGTCGAGGTGGGTTGTGGTGAGCGAGGGTGGACAGCTGGTTTCTAGCGCGACGGACAGTGGCCACAGCCATAGCCTCCTTCAGCAATGCTTGCGCCGTGGAGTCTGGTCGTGGGAGCTTGCGTTGGAGCGAGAGAACAGCGGTGATGAGACCACCTGCGTGGGGGTGGCTGTCAACCCAGTGATCAACTCCTACTACGAAGACTCCCATCAGGTGAGTGACCTTCACTTCTGCCTTCACTTCTG
>JAYJME010001676.1:0-15638 GCA_036873775.1 Costaria costata
TTCTTGCGCATTGCGACTCGCAGGAAGAGGCACTTGTCTTGGCCGACGAGTTAACAACGAGCGCGAGGGAGCTTCAGGCGGGCCCCGGTATGCCGCCCGATGATGTGGATTACATGGTCGCAAAGGTAAACAACATGAAATCAACCCCTTGTCCGCGCTTTTGGAATCGCCATGCAGCCGAGCGCGTGAGTGAGTACCACGATACTTAAGGGACATGTTCGCCATGCTTCTATTCCAACGAAACCATCAATCGTTGCGTACGTATTAACTATTGAAGTCGTACAATAAAGCATACTGGAGGCTTGAGTTTGATGGACGCACCCTCTATTCGAAGCCAAGGCGGTGGCATTTTTCCCGCATCCCTTGACGCTGAAAGACTCAACTCTGCTGCACCGTGTTGTCTGTTTCCCACAGTGTTACAATATCGGCCTGCAGCTGCTCGAGATGGGCCGGCCAAATGAGGCGGAAAGATTCGTCGGGAAAGCGCTCGGTCTGATCAAGATAGGCGCCAGCGAGGCGTTCAATAATCGCTGGGGAGAAACCATCCACCAGGTAAACAGGGCCGAACATTAGCTAACATTTTGAAACTTTCCCGATTTTCACGCCGGTAACAGTAGGCCTTGCGTCTCGCGTCCAACTTAGCGGTTGACTGGGCAACCTTCAGAATCGAGGGCGCTGTTTTGTTTATTGGCCACCCATTCTCTCGCATCGCTGTTAGTGAAGCTGTCCATCGGCGCACACATTGTGACATAGTTTTGGTTGTTTCCTCGCCAGAAACGATTGTCCTCCTGTGTTTTTTGCATGGCAACACATTCGCCCCATACGTACTACCGGTATACGTACGATACAGGTCTACCGGGGGTGCCTGGAAGCTAAAGAGAACAACGCAGCCACAGCCAACAGTAGTGGCCGCCTTGGGCCAGCAAGCATGCGGGGTGGCTTGGTGATGCCCACCGGTCAAAGTTCGAGGGCGGGGAGGGCGTTTCTCCCCACTGGGCTATTTCCGATACCCGCGAGCACAGCCGGCGAAAAGAAGGCGTAGCCCGTGAACCGCCAACGGAATTTATATCGCGCGAAGGAAGGAAGTCATTTTCGGGCCCCGTTTCAACTGTTTGGGTGGCGCTTGCTGCGTTAGGGGCATACTTCAAAGTATAGCACGTACTGGTCGAACAATTTGGACGCACGGGGTCCCTCAACTGAGGAGCTGGAGTACCCATTACCGTTGGGGTGCCATTGGTGTTTTGCATTTTACAATATTATTATATCCGTTAGACATGTACCAGGTATAGCCCATACGATTCTTCATCGTCGGGTTGCGTGCTTTCGTCTTTCTCAATGGGGAGACTTTGAGCGAGGTATAGAACTCTTGGGAGGGACCCCAGAAAGTACCTGGTGGTATCATATCAATGTTTACATGTTTACCCCTACCGCAGCACGGGCCGGGTGCATAAATAAGGTGCATCTCCTGGCCTGACCCAAGAATTCGGCGAAACACACTCTAGAACAACAATCTGAATGGAAAACAATGGTGCGAGCTACCGTACGACCGCCAACTGCTGCGGTATCGTGCATTTCGTCTCCGTCTTTTTTGGGGTCGGTTTCCTGTGTTTTGACGCCGAGCTCGGCCCGCGCTAGGGCCGGCGCTTGGTTTCAATTTCCCCGGTGCGTGTCGCGTACATACGGCCATAACACTCTCTGTTTTGCGGAGGACGAACGGAGTATTGGGCCGAAAATGTGGCCCGAGCAGCCCCACCTATTAATAATGGTCCCAGGCTGTCTTCGCCCGCTCGTAAAATGGAGCGACCGCCCTAAAGCGTTTACATACGAAAGTACCCTATTTCGTCCGATCGAAAACCAACCCATATTTCGTACAATGACAACGCATTCAGACATTCAGACATTCAGATACCACATACCGGTACTTGGTATGGGAGTACAGCTGGAAACTGCAAGGGCGACAAGTGCTTGTGGCCTTCGTTTATATTCAGTGTGGAACTTCTGGCGACGTCCAACGGATCGTAGCCTACTCGTCGTGAGGCCTACAGTAGGGTCAAGATGAGGCAAACTTACAACATGCATATTCTACCCAGTTGCATGATCAATCAATCGACAAGCATGTGAATTCATTATGGCCAACCTCGGGATGGCGATGATCCGACCGAGTCGAGAGATGCACTTGTGCGTCTCTCAGAGAAGCCTGGTAGGCTTCTCGGTGCTCAAGGGGAGTAGATCTCCCAGCAAGGAATGGATAGATGGTGACCGATTGCTTATTCTGAAGTCCGGTTGGTTGGGACCAAGAAGGTGTGTGCGGGGTGGGGGTGCCACACACGAGGCGGGGGAGGGGCTGTCAAGCGACGCATGCCCTGCTATGATACTACGAAAACGCCTCTATCATCATAACTCCTGATGTTGTCACTGAACCGTCACTTGAAACTGTCACTTTTCGTGGTTCGTAACAGACGAACTGGTCTATTGAAGCTCTACCGGCATTCGCGAACGAAAACGTGACTATTAATAGGGGGGCACCTGGTCCACAACAAAGAGATTTCGTTGCGAAAATTACAAACCGGGACGCAGAAAAAAAAACGGCCTTGACTGTTCCGTCTCGCCTCAACTCGTGCACGCATATCTACTGTAATCCCTTTTGGGGACCCATGTATACTGGTCAAAAAACGCGACGAGCGCTATAGAATACAGTATGCGGCTAGGAAGAGCGTGCACCAGTACGAGTACCACCATGCTGTGCGCCTGCCTGGCAGCTGTTTACCAGCTTCCGGCACATCTCAGTTCGGAGACACACCTCTTACCCCAGCAGCGCCGGTTGCTTCGTGTGGCGGATACCCTATAATCAACTATTAATAACTATTTTCGACATATTTTTCATTTTGAAGCCCCGAAGGTGTTAATACATGAGTGGCGTGGATGCACTCTTTGCTGGACAATGCGCACATAGCACGTACCTGGTACTCGTAGGTCTGTTGTGGTCGTCAATGATTGTTTTTGGTCTTGTTTTGGTCGTCAATTATACCTTTCCAGCTCAACTCACAGGATCTTCGCCGCTAAGCAACATTCAAGGTATTATAAGCCGAACTCACAGGTAGTTTTTCGTCTCTCCCCCTGATTGGTGAAAACCCAACGTGCTCCGCCCCGGTATTGTCGACGTGCCAAGGTCTATGGCCAGACGACTACCGCCATGCATAGCAGTGAGTACCCCACCCCCGACACACAACTCTGTTATAACTCGTGCATAGGGTGCAACATTATCACAACTCCTCGTCAATTTTCATCGGATTTCGAAATCTCAAGCCCTTGTGCAATCAGCGACGGAACAAGATACTGAGGGGGAAATATGTGCGCTTTCACTGCGATTCGAACCTTACAGTTTCCGTCAAATGGGGCGATAGTTAACCAGTGGGAACCAGAGGTGGTGCATGTCAATACACAGAAGGCGCCCGCTAGAAAGAAATGTCAATTTGACGTCGAGGCTCAAATTCATATTGTACTGCCACCGCCAGTTCAAGGGGTTTGGTATGGCACCCGACCCTGAGCACCGTTTCTGGGGCCCAGTTTCTCATTTATCATGAGAAAATGCGCCTCAATTCATTACCGCCTAGTTTCTTAAGAGCGGGCGCCCTCTGTACAACGACGACACTGTCATACCCAAACGTACCTTCGCGGGGATATAAATATACAGCAGTAATGACAATCATAGCATTGACTTACAGCATAGATGCTGCACTAGGTTATATGATTATATCCCTCTACAACAGCCGTACTTAACGAAAACTCAGCCTCAATGACACCTTAGGGCGGGAACGGCTACATCATATACCGCAAAATTCTTGCGACACACCCGCACGTTAGGTCTCAACCTCCAAACATATACTCGCCATCAAGATGATGCTACTACGGGCGCTACGCAAACTGAGGGGCCTTATGCAATAAACAACTGATATACGTGGCAGAAGTCCCGGCATAACGAAGCTAGACCTGCGGCAGTCACGACCTTCCGTCCAACAATAACCAATGTTTTTTCATGGAACCATCCCCTAGCAGTTGTACCCTTAAAGAGCGCGCGCCCGCTCATTGTGAATTGAAGCTCGTTTCCTAAAGATAAATACGAAATTTGACCGAAGAAGCGGTACGCAAGGCCGAGTGCTATAGTAAATGCCCTATAATAGCCTCAAGAAGCCTGAGCTCAAAGGTGACAACAAAGTATGAATTTGATCTTCAAGCCAAAATCGACGTTTCTTACTGTTACGAAGGATAATAATACTCGGAACCCACGATAGCCACCAAACCTACATACTCCCCTCTTGTCACACACCACATTGCAGATAATAATACTAAACATCCCCCCGTAATAACGGATGCCTTCTGTAAAACGCGTGCGTCCGGGATATTTTTTCAGCTGGGCTGTGAGCCATTAGAACACGGTCCAAGGTGGTGTAGCATCACCGCCACCTTCGGCTCCACTTCCGTCACCTTGTTGCGATTCTACGCCGTCAACAGCGGGCCGCACTAGAGTGGGCTGCGAAAAGTCCAGAATCACGTCGATCAAAGCCGGCGGGAGGTACGACAACGGACTACAGCCGATGTTTTCAGCATCATCACTGCTTTCCTGAAGATCGTTCACCGCTACCGCTTCGTGTTCATGTAACGCCACCCCGGCACGGGCGTGGTGGCCCTTTCTACTGCCGATCAGCACGACGCGGACAATATCCCAAGAGAGCAGCACCGGGACGATCGCAGAGAAATCCACGACGAGATTGCGGCACCAGTAAGGATTCTCACCGCCGAAGCTAATCCTGACATCCAGAGCATTGTTCCCTTCAACATTGCTTGCCGCGTCCCCACAGGAGGCATTTTGCACACTGGACTCGCGCACCATGACGTTTCCGATGTGGAAAAGCAACCAACCACCCGGGTTGGCCTCGTGGTACTCCCTCGAGTGGGACCATGAAACGACCGCTTCAGACTCCTGCCGCGAAATGGGCCGGCGCGCAGGGGTAGAGCGCCTCAGAAATCCACCACCAACGTCGCCGTGGGGAGAGGAGTCCACTTTCCATTCGGCGGCAAAGCCAAGCAAGGGCTCCCTCGTCGTGGTTTGCTTAATTCTGATAAAGGCGGCGTACAGGCCGGGTCGCGGAGCGAGCACTGTGGTGTTCACGCTTAGCCAGCAGACCTGGTTCAAGCGCCACACGACGCCACGCGGAGATGTGGGATCGGGCGCGTGTATCCAATGTTGCCCATCGCCCCAGACGACGCCAACCCCGCTGTCCAGAACCGCATGGCCTTGGGGAAGCAGCACGTTGATATAAGCACGACGGTTTCGAATCATCTCGGGGTAAGTTTAGACGTGTGCAGAAAGCGTTAGGGAAGCTGATACCTTGAGGTTGCAGGGTGGCCAAAAACATGTATCCCAAAAACACTCGTGTAATAGCTCTCCGTGCGAAACAATGAAGGTATGCACCGTAGTGGGAAGGGGGACGGAGAGCCAGCTATGTGTATGTGACCTTGGATCTGAGTTGAAAGGGAGGGAGGTGGAGAGGTAGGATACATATAACGCTGGTGATTGAAACAAATAACAATATATAAAGGGGTGTAAAGGGGTTCTGACGCAGAGCAAACATCCAGAATCACGCACGTTAAAAGCGATGGATCAGGACCCCAGTGAGAGGTTGTCGAGAGTTCCAGGACGCCAAGGGGGGAAACGAAAGCAAGAACCCCACCGCCATGATAAATGATAACGATGACAGTTGGTGCTGGTGGTTTCAGAGATCGCCGTTGGTTTGAGCACAACAACACTCGTAAATTGCGAGTTCCCCGCATGGAAAAAAAACAAGGGCTCCAGTTATGTCATGGGCCCGAGTTGATGGGGCACGCCTCGTCATTTCCTGCAGGTCGGTTGCAATGAATTAGCAAACCAACATGACCACGGCTACGGTAGAGGAGGCACTTTTAGGGTCTGTATATCAACGGCCCAGGATCACTTGCTTGCGCGAATGGCTACGAACCCTGTTTTCTTTGCAAGCGTGCTTTTGTATTTCGCTACTCGCGTACTGCCAGATAACAGTTTGTTTATGTACAGTTGCCTGCGTCAACAAAGTATTTAAAGCCCGTATGTTTATAGCGAGGCACATGGCCGCTCGTGCTAGTGGCCTGGACGCGGCAGCGAAAATAAGGGTACCCCCCCCCCCCTACAGTAGCCCTGGTCGCTGAGGCACTGCACCTTCTGTAGAGCAAGAGTGCTACGGGTTTCTCACTGAAGCAGGCCTTTCTCTTAGACGCCGGGAAATAGTGTGTGAGGGTCAAGGGAGCACTTGCGTGCCTCATGGAGTCTGTACTTTCATAGAGGCCACGTTCACTTTAGTAGTTTATGGCTGTTGCTGTGTAGTACGCAAGTTTTGATACGATCTCGATGCGGGGTTTGGTCTGGTGGTTCTCTGCAGATGATCCAGGGAATATGCTCTATTAATAGTTTCTCCAATTTACTCTGTAATCTACCCCTATCTTGATCAATCATATTCGGGTACTGTATGTTTAGGGTATATACGGCGACCACATCAGTCGTATCTCTCTAAGATGGAGAATCGGCACGGGCACTGGGTGTGCTGTCGCTAACGTCGGGTAGAGAGAACGGTTACATGTGAACGTACCACGCGCACACTTTCCGTAGTGTCTGTCGCTCCTTCATGGAGCACAAGAGCTTCCTCTGTGTGCATGAGCACATCCTTATCATAATCAAATAGTACTGGACTGCACAGGCAGCACGCCGTGTTAGTATGCGCGCCAGCCAACGGTCGTACAACCAGTATGAATAGCAAAGCATTAGGTTTTATAGGACAGCCATACCGATCGGCATGGCATTGCATTTCAACACAGGAATACTGTAGTGTGTTTTATTTCTCCCCGTTACGATCACAAACAAGAACAGTTTGCCAGACAAGCAACCTTATACAGCAAGTAGTGGTGTAGTTAACCCCTTTAGGACTGTACTCTCCCGTTTGTACAGTGCAGGAGTAAAAGGGACCACGCGTCGGACAGATCCCGATCTAGATCATGGAACTAGATCATCTAGACACTAACTTGTCGTTCTGAGATGCGGTGCAGGATCTGTACCGTACAGATCCAACCGAGGAAACATGTTCTAGCCCCGGCCCCCACCCGGCAACAATGAGCTAGATCATACAGATCAGGAAATACATCTGCCCTGAAAGATCTAGATTATCAAGTGGGAATCGACGATCTGTCCGCGGTGTGAAAGAGGCAAGCATCGTACAACAGTATAGATGTGCATGGGAAAGGATAGTGATGGGGCCGCCAGCAAGAAACACCTGTTGCGGGGGAAAACAGTAATCAGGACCAAACACCGTTAGTAAAAATATGAACAGTAAATATATACCTGGTAGTTTTTAGTGTAACTTGTGGGTTCTGAGCTATGGTCCCGCGTAATAGTCTAAGCAAGACTGTGAAACCTTGAACCTTCGAGTGATCATTATTAGATCTGGCCTGTTTGGGTTGCTAATTTTGGGTCGAATATATACCTCAATTTTGGTGGCTGGCTGTGGCAGACTAGTCGCTCTGTCTCATCCCTGTGGATGCGATCTATACCCATCACTGTGGAGGGCTCAGGTCCGGTGGTGGGATCAGATACCCGCGGGCCTGTGGGTCTTAAGGAGCCACCCCGGGCATTTTTGTTGTTGTGTTTTTGTTGAGTATTCAAGCAAAATGTTCTACAAAATGTTTTTTTCGGCAGAAGAAGCTATGCTATTTCCAGTATACGAAGTATATATTTAGTGGTAGGAAACATGCCTTAAGGGCGGGGGGCGGACTTTATTTTCCCTGTCCCCTGTTTTTTGCAATACAGCCTCTAGTGTAGCCCTATTTATCCCCGTTTCCCGCCAAAACAAACAATTGCATAGAGAGTGCAAATGTCGCGATTTGGGATTTAATAGAGGTGTTTTGTATTTCCTGAGCCAAACGCCCTGTCGTCAAGGAACCATGTGTGTAAGAATGGAATGTTGCCCTCCATAACACGTACGGGAGCTTCTATCTCTTCACTGATGAATTGGATCTGCATGGCTCGAGGTCGACGCGTGGCAAGACGGATCAAGCAGCAAACTTGTACGAGTGAAAACCATCACAAAACAAAAGCCTGCTCTGAGCTCACAGCAGGCGATGGATGTCTTGCCCACAAGCCGCAACAGCGATCAATAGCCGCGAAGTCGAGCACATGCCTCAATGTGGTGCATGAGAGGAGTACTGCGCTCATTACGTCCGTCCTCGGCGAGCAGACATGCCATAAGCGCTGGTTGGTGGTGTGGTGTGGTTTGGTGTTTGATGCTGCTGTTACGGGCAAAAATACAGCTCAAAGCTAAAGTCTCGTTGCCGGCGATGGAACGCTTGTGCTCGATGCCTATAGCTCCTACGAGACAAGCAGATAGTTGAACGATCGGCTGATGTCATGATGCAACACCTATGTGTCCAAACTCGGCCACACCTGAAAGCTGCGTCTTTTAACACGGTTCCCAATGAGCTCCCTTCTGGAATCAGCGCAATTCCAACCTGTCTACAACACGAGTTGATGGCAGATTGCTGGCAGATGAAGAGATTCTGAACAAAGCCTCTTCGTCAGGAAACCCACGACTCGAATATCAACGTAAACAATCGCAAAATGAAACACGCCCCTTGACTTACAAAACCAGCCTGTAGCGCCCCGCGGCCTCAAGAAAACGGCATGCCTCCCGAACCGAACTTCCGTGCCTGACGCAGTCTATCTTAGAAGAAAACTTACATTCACGGCGATAGTTTTGGTATTACTACTTCGATGCATTCTTCAACCCGAAAAACGTATCAGAAAAGACGCTAAAAACATCGCTCCGCCATATATTATTCATCTTGAAAAAAGGACGAGTTCTCGCGCCGCCGATATTGTTTTAACATTGAACTGCGGTGGCAATGGCAACCACTCGTATACTCCCAGCGATTGAAGCCTCTAATGCAGCCCTGCGTTCCGTAAAGCACGAGCACCGCAACATAGTTACATGGGTCACGGGTTAGGGTCGTCTGAGGCGTGCTACGATACAGGTGCACCGGTTTTTTTCTGAGGCTCCGCACTTTGGGGGCTCTGAACGTCACCCAAATGCTGGTTTTGAGTCAACCAAAAGTGCAACCCGATTAAAAAAACTCGTGACCTTCGTAGGTATACCAAACAATCATATTGGAAAACAAGAATTACACCCCGACGATTTTGAGTTAAGGAGCTCCGTCATTCAGATTTTTAAAAAAAGCTAAAAAGTGCTACCTCTACCGTAGCATGCGTCGTTTGCAGAATGACCAAACTCCAGAAATATCTTCACGGGATGCAAACACAACGAGGCTTGCTTTTGAGTGATTTACAGGCACCACAAAAACGACTTGGGTAAATGTAAGCTTTAATCTAAGATAAACCTCATCCGGTACACAGGCTCGGTTCAGGAGGTACGCCGTTTTCCGTAAG
This sequence comes from Costaria costata, assembly GCA_036873775.1. Taxonomy (NCBI): domain Eukaryota; class Phaeophyceae; order Laminariales; family Agaraceae; genus Costaria; species Costaria costata. Next base: position 9,503 of record JAYJME010001676.1, read on the forward strand.
GCGTGTTTCACACGCCTCTATTATACTGGAAATAGTATAACTGCTGCGGAAAATACTTTTTTCCAAAAAAATGAAGAAAAAAACATATATGATAATAAGGAGGCAGGCGTGGCCCCTCAAGACGTTTGATCCTGTGATCAAGAGTCGCAACAAATATTAGAGACTTTCGGGGGGGGGGGAACAAAAAACAAATCCTGGGTTTTTGGTAGGTTTAAGCGAAGGGCTGAGTGTGAGTTCTTACAACAAAATGTGAAAAAAAACAAGGGTATGTCTGGTAGGGTACATACCAAAGTATACCGGGGGTATTTTCTATGTAAATACCCTACCGAACCATACCGGGATATTTGGTACGGCCTCAATACCTTGCCGAACCTTACCGGAATGTTCGGTACGAACTCAATACCCTACCGAACTATGCCGGAGAGTTTGGTGTGAACTCAATACCGGTACCCGACACTTTGGTAAGGGTTTACCGGTATATCGGGGGTATATACCCAATCTAAGTGGTTCGGTATGGCCTCAACACCCTACCAAACCATACTGGAGTGTTCGGTACGGCCGCAATACCCTCCCGAACCTTACCGGATTGTTCGGCACGACCTCAATACCCTAACGAACTGTACAGGAGGGTTCGGTACGAACTCAATACCCTACCGAACTATACCCGAGAGTTCGGTACGACCACCAAAAATATCCCCGGGTACCGGTATATATTCTACCGAACATAGCCTTGGAAAAAACAGTTTTTCTTACGTGGCGCCCCCGAAAAAAGGGCGGACTCATGCACATCATTACGGGATATATGGGAATCCCGTCGCATCCCACGGGACCCATCGGGACTTGTCATATGGCATCCGTCCGTGAGGAATATCAAGGGATGCCATGGAAAATCTCACGGGCTCCTGTAGGATATTCCATCGCGTCTGGCGTCACATGAGGCTTCCCAAGGCATCCAATGGCACCCCGTGGGATCCCGGGACCCCATGAGACGTGCCACATGGCATTCTAAGGTACCTCGTGGGACTTCCGAAGGCATCTCATGGCATCCCATGTCCCATGTAGGCTTTCCCATGGTATTTCATGGCATCCCATGCATCAGAAATCTCCTGCCATGACTTGGCCGACCATGGAAAATCCCATGGGAAGCCTCATGGGATATCACAGGATACCACGGCACTTCCTGTGATGCCATGAGTTCACACAGGAAGTGTCCTGGAGTCCCGTGGGATCTCACAGCATTCCATGGGAAGTCCCGTGGGATACCATAGTACTCCCGTGGGATGCCATGATACAAACCGGATGTTTCGTATTTTTAAAGTTTACTGACGAAGCAGAATCCGTTACACACTAACCCGAGCATCCTCCAATGGGAAGAGCATCCCATGAGATCCCATCGGACCCCACGGGACGTCCCACTGATGGTTCCTGTCGGTTCGCGCGGAAAATTACATCAGAAGTCCCATGGGACTCCAACGTTCCCATCGGATCCCACGGGATATCATGGGACTCCAACGTACCCTTGGGATCCCATGGCTCCCATGGAATGTCATGGGACACCAAGATGAGATGGGACTCCAACGAGATCTCAAATGAATCCCATATCCCATATCCCTCTGTGCCCAGATGCGGAAAAGAGTGTCTTGGCTTCTTACTGGGTTGTTTCCTGCCCGTGGGCCAATGGGCCCATGCCGTCCTACAATGTGCACGTGTACAAGTGGAGCGACACACCTATACTTGAACACTGAATACTGATCCGAATGTTGCTGTACTGCGAACATGATGTGATTCAACAACCAAGCTTTACAGAGCTGCTGCTGCTGCACCGCGCAGGAGCGGTACGTACAGAGCTGGACGTACTGTTAAGTTTGCAGCAAAATACATGAACTGGCCACAACTTACGAATCACAACGCGTCAGCTGCCTGTCGCAGCTCCCCAACAGTAGATTTCGGGAAACTGATTTTCAGGTTTTGTTACAATAATAGTCTAGTCGTATACCTGGTATGATACGTACCTTGGTATCATACCTGGTACCTGGAATATCATACATACCACTCTGTCCGGAAATATATGCTGAAAACATACCAAACGGTGCTTACACATCCGGAGTAACTACAGTACGCGACAGCAGTTAAGAAATTCCTATTTTGGCTAAGGCTCGCGGCTTGTTGTGATCTCAACGTTGAGCATACCTGGTACGCTCTAAAATTCTATTGTATAGGATTTAGAGTAGCGTTCCTCGCTGAGCACAAATGCTTAGCTGTAAATTCTTATTTTTCGAAAAACTCAGCCTGAAAATCTTAACTACCAAATTCTTAACACATGTCGCGTACTACAGTACAGTCTGTACGAATAGTGCCTTAGTGCGTACCAGTACCTGGTATATCATTATGAAAAGTAATATTAATAGTGCCTTACTGTAGTGCGTACCAAGGACGCGTAATATCAGGTACGTATATTACGCGTAAGCAGTACCTGTAGTAGTAGTAGTATGATACTGGTATAAGGCGAATCGACTGGAATACAAACGTGTTCGTCCGTACGTCATCGGTTACAGACAAGGCGGAAACGAAAGGCATCTTGTCCTCCATGATGTACATACGAATCGCATATGTATACTTGTACATGTGCGTGGATTATTGTAGCAGTCGATAATGTTTTGCTGCGGCTGCTGCAGATCGTAAGACGAGCTCGTTGCTGCTGCTGCTGCTGCTGCTGCTGCTTGCTGCTGCCGATGTTGACACTGTGATATATCTGGTACCAGGTAGTATCTGTTTTGCTACGAATACGTAGACAAGAGTACTTGTAGTACAGTACGAGTATGCTGCTACATGTAACATACAGCAGTACCTGGGGACGCAGTTGAACTCCACAAACAAGTCTGGGATCTACGAAAAAAATCTGGCGAGGGCAATCTGATAAACTGATGCAAAACAGAGCAGTCCTCGGCCAATAAGAGCGAGTAAAAAAATTGCCCTCCAAGATCCCTGCGACCAGATTGTGAGGCCTACGAGTACTGGTTTCGCGTTTTCTATGTCGCCTCCCTATACCTTTGGTACGAGAGACGCCCACATGTGCATCATCGGTCGTGCAAAACCTCTCCACCCACCACCCACCTAGAGCATGAAAGTTTCCAGGATTAGTGACGATCTCTCCGATGGCCGGCCACAGATGGGGCTCATGGGCAGGTAGCGGATGAAACCTAGACATAAGACAAAGCAGGTATCCTTCTTGCTCGAAATGCCAGCTCAAGTCCAGTCTCCGTCCTACCAGAGGTACAAAGTACCAGGTATACTTTATTTCGTGGTGGTGGCCGAGACGCCTTAGACGGCGGAGATCAACCGTATAAATTAAGCTGGTGGGCCAGAACTAAAGCTCAGAGGCCAGCCTACAGTGCCTAGACCTAGGCCGCGTGCGGGGTGTTCGCCGGAGCAGCAGGTGCACGGGATGCACTTGGAAGAGTTGTTGAGGAATTGATCAGGAGTGCGACATGTGAGTCATGACAAACAACGAAAAAAAATACCCGCCCGGAGATATTTCCGGGAAACCAAAAAATAACGTCCCCAAAGATTCCTACCAGGTATTTAATCCATAGAGAACCCGCCTAATAATCACTGAAATGTTATCAACCAAAAAATAAAGTTTTTTTGAACGAACGTCATTGGGTGAAATTCTTGCCGCATGCAAACAAGGACCACGCAAAAAAACAAAAGGGTCGCAGCTTTCAAAGTTGAGTTTCAACCATTTTGTTTCTTATAAAAGGGCCTGCATGCCGCTCTCTATGAAAAAAAGCAAGTAGTTATGGCCCCAGAAGTTGAGCCAAAATCAACTTGGAAGTAGTACCAAAAATAAAACGGGTTCCTGAGTGTGTGTACCAGCAAGCGCAACCTCAGCAGGTTTGGTGGTTGTGACCGTAGAAGCTTGAACGAGGTGTTGCCGTACGCCGCACTACACACCAGACACCATGGCCCAGCCGACGTACCCCGCAGTTATCGCAGTCCAAGCGTTCGAGGACGGCGATGCTAATGCCATCAACGCTCGGCTCAAGCTGGTTGCTGAGCACCATCCTACCAGAACCCGCGAATTTGCATTCGACGCAGCCACGGCGGTGGCGATGATTTTTTGTGAGCATGAGGTGCATCCTCTTGCCTTACCCACCGGTCTGTCGCTGGCGGAAAGGAAAGCGGCTGCAAACGCCCACGCTGGGTTGTGTGGTGTGTCTCTCGCGCCGGTGATCGCGGGTTTGGGGTTCGCCGACATCGCCGAGACAGCTACAAGGAGGAACGTTCCTGTATCGTACGCCGTTTTTCGTAACCAGGTGAGTCAGTCCTACCTTCTTTTTTCCACGCACCTGTCATGTACCTCTGCTTGCTGCTGTGTAGATTTATTGGAACCGTGCTTCAAGGGCGTGTGTGGGGTAGAATCGCGGGCCCGAGCTACTCAGACGAAGCCCTGGTTAGAGTTCGTGCTGCTGTGAGAGATAGTGCATGTGTTGTGTTCTGCCGTTGACGCTGCTGAGCGGGAGCGCCGAACAAAGGCACGGTGAAGGCGCTGATCGTACGACACGATTACGCGATGTTGCGCAGCAACAGCTGCAGCAATTGTCCTAACTAATTTCAAGTAATTTTGTCCCAAAAAAGTATTCTATTTGCGATGTGCAAGCAGTCATACTATATATGCAAGTATCTATAGGGTTCAGGAATATGGGGACAGGAGATAGATCGGGTGTTGTTTCCTGTTATTGATACGAGGTACATATACATAACATTTAGCAGTAGTATTCAATAGTCTATTGTACGAGTTGTACTGCTGACAGCTGTAGGGCACGGTCGGACAACATACCGCCACGTAACAAGCAAGACAACATCCCGGGACGAGTTTCCAACGATATTTGGTCAGCAAAGGTGCGAGTGAAAACACCGAGCGATGCGTCTAGGCTGAAGGTCTCGTTGACATGTTTCCAAAGTCACCATTCTTGTTGTGTGCCCCCCTCCTTTAGCAGAAACTCGACTCGGGTATTCGTCCTAGGGAGTGAGTGTGTTATCTGTTTATGTCATTCCAGGAACGAGTACGAGTACGAGGATAAGGTACCAGATACACCACCATGCGCGGAAATATAAGGACAGTTTAGGTAATAATATAATACTCGCACGCGCTGTAGATTTCTGGCCATGATCGTTGTACCTGGTACGTACGAACCACGTACAATACGTACCAGGTACCTGTAAATATTGTACTACAGCAGAGTACCAGGAACAGCTATACGTATGAATATAGTATTCAGAGCCAGGTATAGGTAGTACAAGTAGTTTAGAGCCGGAGACGGTTTTTGGGGACAAAACTACTTGGAAACAGGTAGTAACAACAAAGTAAAAATGGTTTAGAGCCGGAAATGGTTTTTGGGGACAAAACTACTTGGAAATAGTGTGTGCTATTTTTTTGGTGTAGTAAAATAAAAGGGTTTATTGGTGCATCGTGGGTGCTGCAATGTTATGCCCCCTCGTAATACTGCTGTTATAGAGGCTTGTAGTTTTATTGCTGCTGTACGCCATTTTGCTGCACTTCATTCTTAGCACAACGGCCGCAGTAGAACTTCTGTAAGCAATCCTGCGAATAGAAACACACTCGCGTTGAATGAATCGATACACAAGGCCCATAATTGGCTCAACGAGCACATCACAAGCTCACAGCTGACACTGCTGCTGCACTCGCACGTGCTTTAGATTTCAGGCCATGATCGTTGTACCTGGTACGTACGAACCACGTACAATGCGTACCAGGTACCTGTAAATATTGTACTACAGCAGAGTACCAGTGCCAGGAACAGCAGTACGTATAGTATTCAGAGCGAGGTATAGGTAGTACAAATAGTTTAGAGCCGGAGACTGTTTTTGGGGACAAAACCACTTGGAAATAGTGTGTAATTTATTTGCGGTAGTGAAAGGGTTTATTGGTCCATCGTGGGTCCTGCAATGCTATGCCCCCTCGTAATATACTGTTGTCATAGAGACTTGTCGTAGTTTTGTTGGTGCTGTACGCCATTTTGCTGCACTTCATTCTCAGCACAACGGCAGCAGTAGAGCTTCTGTACGCAATCCTCCGAATAGAAACACCCTCTAGTTGAATCAATCGATACAC
>JAYJME010001677.1:0-15634 GCA_036873775.1 Costaria costata
GCCCTACCCCCCGCTCTTCCGATCTCTCGATCTCTGAGATATACTGTCGTTATCTAATGTAGATTCCGAACCTGGCCTGTACGGTTTGACTGGCTGCATGGCTGTTTACGTCAAATAGCACGGTGCCCCGCCCCTCCCCCCCCCTCCTCGCAGGGATCGATTGTCGCCGTCTTAGTGTAGGCGACATACTGCATAATACGACATTTAAACTGTGCCGTCGTTCTCGAATTGATGTTAGCTGATCGTTCACGACTTCTGTACTGTACAACATGCAGCGAAGTTTGGGTGACGATGCTCTCTTCGGCGGCGTCACCTTCGGAGACCTTAAGCACTCGCTTACCGCCCGGAACGGCAGAGGACGCCTTCAACCTAACGGTGGTGTCTTACGTCTCGGACGTACTCGGGTCGACTGCGGTTACCAGCCTGGCCGCCGACAGAGCCCCGCTCGTCATCGTCTCCACGCCCCCGGACGAGGTATCCGCACGGCCGTTCAATGTGCACGTATAGTTATGGTACAGGATAACTACTAAGAGAACGAGCAACAACGACCAGCACAGGACAGTTACTCTTGTTAAGTAAACGAGCACTGCTGTAAGATAGTTACAGGATAGCTACCGAGTCAACGAGCACTACAGGTTAAGAACAGGGAACGACAGCATATGAGAAAAACGAGCACTCAACTACAGTACAAGGAAGCTACTAAGAAAACGAGCACGCAGAGAGTACAGGGCAACTACTGAGTAAACGGCATTAGAACCATGGTACAATAGAGGTGCACACTTTTTTTCTGAGGCTCTTCGCTTTAGGAGCTCCATATCACGCTCGAAAACTGTTTTGGAGTAAACTGGAAGAGCAGCCCCATGAGCAGACCCATGGTATCGGCATTAAAACAAAAAACATTGCTAAACAAGAATGACATTCGGAAAAAGTTGGGTTAAGAAGCCCCGTTATTCAGAAACAAAAATAAAACAAAAAGTGCAACCTCTAGCGTAGCATGCGTCATTACGAAATTCAGGCTGCGGCAGACAGGAATGAAAGAAATGACGGTGTCGGGTAGACAAGAAGAACGCCAACACGGCCACAGGGACTCAAGTGGGATGGGGGTGTTTTTCTATATATATTTTTTTCGATTTCGTGTTTGTCTGACGAGCCATACACACATTAACTGAGGGCTGCAAGCGGTGTTAGGTGTCGACCCATGCTACGATGGTTGAGGTGTTGTTCCATGATGTTGGTTTTGAGGCTCTTCACTTTAGGATCTCCATATAACACCCGAAAACGTTTCTTGACTAAACTGGAAGGGCAGCCCGATTAACAAACCCATGAACTATTAGTAGGCGTACAGAAAAATACATTGCTAAACAAGAATGACATTCCGACGATTTTGGGGTAAGGAGCCCCGTCATTCAGAATAAAAAAAAGCCCAAAAGTGCAGCCCTTATCGTAGCGCGCGTCTGTCGGAACAAGGATTCGACTTCTAGTTTTGAAGTCGGGCTACCCAGTTTGCCTTCAGCACGTTGCTCAACGTTGGGTTGTGGCTCTCACTATCTGCGTCGGTTTCGGGTTTCCCGCACGCACGCATGCATGTCTGTGTGTATGTATGTATGTATGTATGTATGTATGTATGTATGTATGTATGTATGTATGTACGTGTGCATGTGCGCAACAAGATGTAGCAACTATACTGGGCACGACTTAGGAAGTCGTAGGTTAAGCGTTGAACTATTACGGCGGTTCTGCGTGGCACTAATTACAGTACTGGTATATATATATAGTTATATGTATAGGGTACGGCTCCCGATTGGGCGAACCTCATCGCCAGGTGGGAGGTGTGCGGTGTATCTGGGATCCCAACAGGACACGTTCTACGACCGAGGTAGTGGGTTTTGACGGAGGGGTTTCCTCACATCAGGAGGTTCCGAGCAGCATTGGAACTGCATGCGCATGTTCTCAGCGTCCGTGTTTGGGTCGAGTAGACTCCCCAGGCGATATGCTTCTGAAAACGTTTTGTCCACACCGGCCGGAACACGCATCGGACACCCCTCACCGTGGTCGTGTTTCTTAGGTCTCGGTATCGGCATTGCTAGCAAATTTGACGTCTTCGCCTTCTCCTGGTGGCGACTCCATACTAGACCCTGCGGACACCCTCAGAGATGCGAATGCGCTTTTGGGCCTGCTGGTGTATGTCCCAGAGCCAACGACCGCCGAGGATCTCGCAACTCTTCGCTCCTTGAAGGTGGGTTTACACTGCGTTGTCATACGTAAGCCTGTACACGGAGCCTGGTACACACCGACGAGAATGATGGTGTTGCTCGACCAATTTTAATGTGTACAACAGCCAACTAAAACTCGCTTTCGGGAAAACTACTTGAAGGTCGATTCGGAGGGGCGTCGAGGTTTTCAAGTCGGACATTCAAGGGTGAACGACAGTTACGAGTGACTCAAGGTTGGCGTTTTGTATTCGACCAGGGGGCTTCGCCGCGGCGGGCCGACTCCCCTGCCACTTCGCGTATAGACCTCTTTCTCCGGCACCCTACCACCATATGTTGACCTCCCTGCTCTGATCTGCCGCTACGTTAAACTCTAGCACGACAAACAAAACCTGCGCCGCGTTTTGTTCCATGCCAGGACGCTATCACCACCTCCGTGGTCCAGTCGTACCTCGCGCTGGATCCCACGGCTGAAGCGCTAGATGCCGGGGCGGAGGCCCTTGCCAGCGCGGTGTCATCGTATGCTGTAAGAATAATGGAACAAACTGCTGTGTGGGGTTTGCACAAACTGGGTCATGCGGAAGCATTTTCTAACTGCACGCAGGGTTTAGGGGTCAAGCCACTTTGAATAGTATGGGGTAGGTTTGGCACTTCTAAACTCGATAGGCGCGTAAAGGGGTTTCGTGAACATATCGAGCATATCAGGATGTTCTTTCCGTACTGCTGACTACGACAGTATATTGTCCTCGCTGGCTGTTGCTATCGGTACCGAACCGATGCATGCTGGAAACGCGTATGACAAGTTTTGAACGTACCTGCAAACTATATAGACACTGTGTGGTTCGGCATGTAGTACGTAGTGGGATCACTAGTTGGTGCGCGAAGTATCCAGAAACAGACTACCCAATTATCTCGTCCCGCCGTATGATATACTTGGTGTTTATCGAACCCCTCGATAACACAGCCGAATAATTTCCCTTTTATTTCGTTTGACTACCATTCGTGGGTTGACCGAAAACTCGATTCAAGGCAAGACTCGAACGCCTCCACGAAAACAGCTCACCACTGTTTTGTAGCTCCGGCATGTAGGCGGTTCTTTGACCGCTGGGCGATTATCACAGTACCGCCTCATATGCTTGGATTGCACGCATACTCTAAGGAACGGTTTCCGTTGTTCTTGCTGGTCCGGGGGATTTCTCTGCTGCTAAACGAATCTCAATCACTGCGTGACATAGCTAAGCGTCGCCAATACGAAGACGCGCAAGCGGTGTGGTGATAGCTGCACAACCCTCAAATGTGTTCACTGGTGTTATGTGATGTGATGTTCGTTTCCGCAGGAGACCGGGCCGATACGTTCGGCTTCGCTCGTGGTCATAGCGGACGCCATGTCTGACATGATCCAGGTGTCGGAAGCAAGCGGGGTGCCGCTGGCACCTAGTTCAGCCTTCTCGCTGTTGCAGGTGACTTATTGGACACTGCATTTCGAGCTGGACCGTAGCTTCTCAAGCTCTCTACACACCTGTAGTAGCTAAATGGAATATACACCACGCGCACCCAACGTGTGACATAGCTTGTGAAGCTGAAAAATATCCAACCACTCAATCGGTTGACGCCGCAGTTGACGCGCTCGTAATAATTCATACCAACAGTAGAAGCTACACACTTGGCCGTTTATTTTTGTATGATGGGGAAATCTACCCTACAGTGCTTTGAAATCGAGTGTCGGATAATCTTTGCATTTGTTTACCCAGCAGGAGGAAACTACGTTGTCGCTGGCGTCTACAGAAAAGGAAGAAGAACAGGGATGTGGCAAGGGCTACAGTAGTTTTCGTTTCACGACGCCAGTCTAAGCAACTCTTTATCGGCGTATAAGTTGTGGAAGCGTTTCGGAAGATTCTCCACCCCCAGAACAAACCCTTCAACGAACCGCGCACGAGATACGTCGCCCCCGCTGTTCGCTCTTGCGCAGACTGTTATACCGTGGAGGGGCGCAGACACGTGTACAATCCACCACTATCCAAATATGGGGATACAAGTTTCATACGTACAGTCCACGATTGTCCAACATAGAAATGACACAATCATATTTTGTACACACGCAAGTCGGTGCGGTACTCGGACAAGCTAGAGCGTCGTGCCAGCAACCAACCTGCAAGTGTTCGACTGCCTGCGCGTGAGAGAACAATGCGTATACATATATATGTGTGTCTACAGGCGAACCAAGACCAGATAGTAGAATTTATGACGCCCTTTGTCCATCCGAGGAATAATTCCCCTTCAAACAATACCCCCCCCACTGACAGTGTAGTCGGACAGGTCGTGGAGGGGGGTTGCTTTGCTTGCGTTGATGGACGGGTTGCGTACGGGGCTGCCATAACGCTGGCAAGGGTTAAAAAATCCTATACTATTATATTGTATTATCCCATGTAAAATCCGAGAAGAAGCAAAAAAAGAAGAATACGTGAGAGCGAGCGATGTTTATCGTAGCCACTCTTTGGGACCCTGCAATACAAACATACTAAATTTCCTTGTAAATCTGAACCTTCCCAGAAACTCCCCGATGATGACTCATCTATCGTCTCCGGAGAACTGATACAGCTGCATACGTGGCACCCATCGTACATCATGTGTCCTACTAAGACGAAGACAGTGACGTATCGCAATAAAGTGATCCCATGTACCGTAAGCCCCCTCTGTGCACCCCCCCCCCGCCCCCGCTGCCGCCTCGACGTTTATATGTTTTCCCATTGTACTTGGCTGCCTACGGAGAATTATTTGTCAGGCATCGCACTCCCCCTCCCACACCGGCATCTGGTTGTGACTTTTGTTTTTATTGTGTTTGTTGCACATGTGCGCTTACTGTAGACCCTGTCGGTGCTCTTCAACGTCACCGAGACGTCGCCATCGTCTTCCACCATCGGAAGTAGTAGTACTAGCGGCTTCGGCGAGAAGGAGGAGTACCTAATCCTTCTGGGCAGCCTTGGTCGGGCTACAGCTGTGGGCGCGGAGGCCGGGGAAAATCTGGACGCTGTTAGTGCCGGATCCCTCGGTCTCAAGGTATGGTGCTGATGATCGTGGTAATGATGATCTCACATTAGCTGCGTTCCGTGAAAGCAGGCCGTGTTGACAAACGAGGCAAAAACAAATGTCCCAATGGAAGAAAACACGAACAAGTGTCCTGGTACAAACATCTATGGCCACCGCAGTACCGGAACGAAAGGGAACGATACTACGGGCCGTGATACACCACCCCGTGTCACTTGAAAACCAAGTACTACCAGGGAGAATGCCCATGGTATGATATGTGCGCACCCAAACAAAGAAAATAGAAGAGGAAAACCAAAAGTGAGCACCGCATCGGCTTTCATTACACGGTTGCCCGAGTGGTGCCTGTAATTATGTTTGGGTCCAGGTATGCTCGTATAGCGACCGCAGATACCGCAAAGCTTGGGGTCTTGTCAGCTGTTTATCTAAACGTGAGAACACGTAGCAGTACGACTATAAATAGCAGCGGCATGTTGCAAGTAGGCCGTACAGTACATTTCAACTATTATTCGAACCCTAGTTTTGTTTAGTTTTGTTTCGTCAGCAGTCCCTGCTGCAGTGATGGCAATGTTTAAGTTTGCATTATCCTCGCCAGTAACCAACAGCAGTTTCGCCCAGGGTCAATACCAGGGTCACTCAGTCTCAAAGGTGTATCGATTTACTCCCTTCAGGCAGTACGTACGCATCCATCGAGCGCTCATTAAACTCAATGGTCACAGGTTTCATGACCATCTCGGTAGAAAACGCCGAAAACAACCAAAATATGGTGAGAACGGTGGGACGCCCTTCCTCTTTCCACAAGGCGTTGAAAACTCAGAGAAGGAGAGCCATTGTTTGCTGTGGTCCACTTCATCTTTATTTTCATCTACATGCTGATATCTCATGTTTCAGCCTTACATAATTGATCACATTGGTCATGCATCGTTCCATGGTCGTCAACAACAACAACACATTATTCAACGTCGACAGTTACAGGACACCGTTTCGTTGACAGGATTCAACGCGGCGGTGAACACTATAATACGTTTTGAGTTGAAACTACCTTAGCCAAAATGGTGCCATGCACACTAAATATCGGCAAACGTGGGTGACAAGCGAAGGAAAAATACCACCGACAGCATCCCCATCGCGAAACCCAAGAGCGCTGCCTCAACTGCCACCAGATTTCTCGCCCATGTAAACAGTGCAAGCACTTGTTTGGTAATGCTAGTGGTTGCATGCATCATACCCGACCTTCAACAGCTCCACCTATATTCAGTAGCCCAACAGACTGAAACCTTGACACGTGGTATCGCAGGCGGCCAAGGTAGCCCTGTCTTCGGTTCCCGAGGCCGTTTTCAGCGTGCCCCAAAGTCGAACGCAGTTATCGTTTGACGACTGGGCTGTGGGAACGGACGAAGAGGATTCCTCCGCGTACGTGTTCACGGTGGCATCGCTAGGCAATTTCGCCCCTGAAGGTTGGTAAACGGACGACGGTGGCGGCCTATCGGCCGCAGTGCAGATCGTGGCATCTCAATGCTCGCTACGGTAGTGGTGCACCTAGAGGAATGTAGTCTCTACGGGTCGAGTACAAGAGCTGTTTTCCCCGCCCAAAATCAGACCTTGAGAGAGGATCAAAGAAATACTCGATGAACAATCCCGTCGCCTTAGCCTATCGCAGGTATGAACGAAGAACGCCGTAAAAAAGCCTCATAGTTGGAGACCTTCAGTCAGACACGGTTTGGCCAAACGGTGTTACAATACGCCTATCCAAGCTCGCGTCTTGCTTTTAATTTTGTCGAGACAGCTCGAAATGTTATGCGTTAACAACCCCTGTGGACACCAGCGGCCTACCGGTACTATCGTGTTCCGTATTCAGACATGGTAACAACTAATTTGGACCCAAGTTGCCTACCGCTACCATTGTGTTCCGTATTCAGTAGCGACTGCAGTTCAGTCTTCTAGCCCCATCGTAGCAGCAGCCACATCTGTGAAACCTTTCAAACCACAAGCCAGGTTGGCTCAGCTACTACCAGCGCAAGCCTGTGCCACAACGTTGCAAGATACCAACCTGATATAACAGGTGTACGCTGTGTTTTGTAACAAATGCAAGCATGGGTAGAACCCTTCCTTGTATCACGCAAACAGATCACAAGGGAATTCGACTTCCCCCTTTTTGATAAATACGATTTTCCTCAAGTAATTGCCCTATCCTAACGCCGCGTGCTACGATCACGAAAGCCCGCTTCGGCCAAACCGAGAGCCTCTTCGTGTTGGTCTAAATACCCTCTGTGTTGAACAATACTTTACGAAATACATCGAGGCCAACCAGTTGTTCATCGTGGACACCTTCATTGTTACTCTCGGTCAGGTTTTTAATGAGCTATACACAGGTGGGTGAAATCATTTAATTGATATGTTGACTATTGCGTATTTTTTTTATTGTTTTGATATAGGAGGTGATATAAAGCTCATTAGAGGTGAGCCTCAGAAAGCAAAGTTATATGCCTATCGCGGCATGTGTCTTACCCTACTCCGAACCCCAACCCCAACCCCAACCCCGACCTTAGGGCTAGAAGGAGCGACAACGATTAACGCATGGGGACCAACAGGCGATGCCTTGCTCCAGCTGGCCAACCCAGTCGTCCTCTTCATGGGAACAAACGTTAGCTGGAATATACTGAAAACTATAGAGTACCCCTAGAAGAGAACGCGCGAGGGGGACATTTGAAACTTTCGCCAATTATGTGCGTTCGGGGAAGGCATACAATACAGGACACCCACAAATAGTCAGGAGCGCTGGTCCAGGCTGGGTTTCTTACTTGAGAATGGTTGTGTTCTACACCAACTAGGATATAATGGTTGCGTTCTGCACCAACTTCAGCATAATGCCCCCCGAAAACCATTTTTGGCTATATACATTAGCATGATTTTCTCGTTTCTCGTGTCCGTATTAGATTTCTCGTAATGTAGAAGAATTATGGTTAGTTCGGGGTTTGGTCTTCTGGTTTGTCGTGACTGTGTCCATATAACGGAAACATGATGTTTTCGGTCGCACGTGAGAATTAGCAACTCGGTTAGCTCGTAAACAGCACATCGACCGGGACGAGACTCGTATGTATACAGAGTGTATGCATATCTGGCATGCGTGTGTAATCACTAGTTATATTTGTGGCATCCGCACGATAACCCTGTCACATATGCCTCAGGGTGGGGCGACGGAGTGGAAACCCGGAGACGGCATTCCAGCTTGCCTGGCTTGGTCCGACAGCGCTGGCGGGTGGACAGAGGATGGTATCGGCGTAGATACCGTCAGCGCCGGAGGCGAAGGAAGTGCCAATATTACCTGCCGGACGTACCATCTCAGCACGTTCGCCACATCCGAGATTTCCGGGGTTTCGCTCGATTTGGTCGTCGCTGATCTTCTGTCGCAGTTCGAGGTCTTGCAAGAGGTGATGACAATAACTCTAGAATGGAAACGTTTTAGAGACGGAAAACGTGGCAATCAATGCACGGAGAGTTGTCTCCCAGTGGTTCGCCGGCTAGCGATTGATCCTTACAAGCCTTTAACTAGCAAGGTACATAGCCGTAAACGTTCCCCACTACTTCAACAAAGGACGGGTTGAACCAAAGGCTTCCATAAAACCGCAACCAATACGAGGGAGGTATATATATATAGACCTTGGATCAGCTTGCCACAAAATGGTTGAAACATACTTCATGGTTTTAGCCCAATAACCCTTGCCCTAACCCCAAACCAGACAACCTTGGAAACTTCTCGCAATTAGGATCGAATAAGGGATGTTTGGTGACTATCAACAGACACGTGCTACGATACGCGTAGCATTTTGTTTTCAGGTACATATATTTTTCTAACGGAGCTCCTTCACTGAGGATCTGCCGGATCTTCTTAATATTTTACTATATGTTTTGTTGTATACCTATTATAGGATTGTAGGTCATGGGATTGGTAATCGGGTTTGGCGTTCATTTTTCCCGAGGCCAGGTTCCGGGGGGGGGAAAGGGGGCTGATCCAAGTCGCAAACACTGGCCAGCACAGCTTGGAACAAAAACGTGCACATCACTCTGCTGAAATCCGAAGCAATGGCTGATAGAACCTACCAGAGAAAAAACGACCACGGAAAGTAAAACTATTGACAGAGAATGACTGCTTGTACGATAGCCCCCCAATACCAGCGATTTTCTTTAACGAACGTTTGTTTTCGCTGCTCAAGACGGCAAGGAAGGATGTTCTGAACAACATGTCTTGCAATAATTTATTGTTTGCGACGGACTATCGAACGATATGAAGTCGGGGTGGCTAGGAGCACCGCATGGCAGGTGATACGGCCGGAAGCTAGTTTCAAAACCGGCAATTTCTTTAGAAGAAAGTTGGGGAAGCTATCGTAGAACGGCTCGTAAATTTGTGCGTTTTAATGTGCAAGTTAGCGCACCTACTTTCTGTTTGTCTCTTTTCTTTAACAGAGTATAAAGGTGTTGGGTGGAGTGCGATGATCGAGGGGGCCCTTACTGGGCAAATGATTGGGCTCAAAAAGCGCAACCCCTCTTGTAGCCACTTCAACCGTAGTAAGTCTTGCACGTAGCAGCCGCAACCATGGTGGAGAGTGAAACTATGCCCTGTGTGCCTGTTCCACGTGGACGCTAACGGGTATGTTTTGTTTTTTTCCGTGCCTGCGTGTCCTTCGCTCCTCCACAGTATGGGGCAGAAAGCTGGCCGGCTATTCTATTCCTGTGCTTGGTGACCGCTGCCTTTCTCTTTCCCGCCGCAGGAATATACTGGAAGGTGAGTCAGAGTCAATGAGTCATGCACCGCCACATTTGTTGGATTGCGCGTGCACTTGATCTGCAGCCACTGCTTGTACAGTAGCCTCTACGCACGCACTAGTCACAGTCCTAGTGCTGCTGCTGCTGCAACTCCTTCTGTTGCTGCTTCTCCTACTATACTACTATTCATGCCACTGCTGCTGCTGCTGCTACTACTACTACTACTACTACTACTACTGCTACTGCTACTGCTACTACTACTACTACTACTACTGCTACTGCTACTACTACTACTACTACTACTACTCCTACTGCTACTACTACTACTACTACTACTACTACTATACCCCTGCTGTTGCTGCTCGTACTGCTACATTCAAATAGATTTGTTAAACATGTTGTAGGCTAGAAAGGATAGCCTACTATTAATACCGCAGCTGCCTGGGTAGGCTACTATCGTAAGTTGTGCCTTCCAATACATATATGTCACCGTTTTCTGGTTGCTCTATTGAGCATATCGTCGCACATAAATGCATTTATATGCTGAAGATACAGCAAGGTTGTGGTGCAATGTACCGCTTTGAACGGCAGTTCAATGACCATTACGGTATAACTGTAAGGTCCACACAACCCATATAGTTTCTTTAGTTTCTTCCGTTGTCATTGAGTGGTACCGGTAGCATCTACATACCATAAAATATGCAGCAGCTGTAGTACACGTGTACTTGGTACATCAGTACTCCACCCCGGGGAATATTACTGGCTGCTACTCTGAATATTACCACAGCAGTACTTCCTGGTACGACTTCGAAATGGGTCAAACTACGACAGAATATACTACTCGTACAAAAGCGCAAGCTCGGTGCGCAAGGCCAATGAGCAATCATCCAGTGGGGCTAGGGTTCCACACCGTGCGGGGAGGTATTGACCAGGGGCATTTATTTTCGTTTTCTCCCCCTCGCTGTTGGAGTTGTAGATGTATGGAAGGATTGATGATTCCGTTGGTTGCGGGGAAATCTCGACGATGTCCCAAGTGGCAACTCTCGCCGTGGGTTGACTCCACGAACCCCAGCGAATCAGCAATCAGCCAGTCACTGGGGTTGGGGCTTGAACACGATTCGGGGGGCAGTATGTATCCGGAGGATCTCCGTTTTTGTCTTTGGGTTCTTGAATTGGTAGTTGCATGGAAGAATTTTTGATCCCGGCATCGGACCTCATCCTCTCTGGCTGCGGTGGAACCTCGACGTCGTCCCGAGCAACAACGCGGGCTGGTCAAACGAACCCCAGCCAATAAACCATCAGCAAATGGGGTTGGGGCTCCACACCGTGAAGCGCGGGATAGATCCGGGTGACCTCCGTTATTGTCCCTGGGTTAGTGAAATTGTAGATGAATGGACGCATGTCTGACCAGGGAATGAGACGTTACCCACCCCCTGGGCGGTCAGACTTCGACGTTTCCCCGTGGGTCAACTATCGCGGCGCGCTGGCTCCACGAACCCCAGCCATTCGGCAATCAGCAGGTGACGTTGGTGTTTCCATATCCTGTGGGGCGGTATCAATCCGGGAGATCTCCGTGTTCGTCCGCGGGTCGTTAGGGCTACAAATGTATGAAATGATTTATCATCCGGAGCTGGGACCTTCGCCTCCTTGTGACCTTCGCTTCCCTCGGTGCGGCGGTACCTTCTACTCCCTGGACGCGGCGGGACCTTGACGTTGCCCGGGGGGGGCACCACCACCGCGCGCTGACTCTACGAACCCCAGCCAATGAGCAATATGTCATTGCGGTTGTGCTTTTCACACCATCTGCAGCGCGGTACTGACCCGGGGATCTCCGTTTTCGCCCCCGGGTTGTTGGAGTTGTAAGTGTTTAGAAAGAGTTATGATCCAGGGATGTTGCATTATCCTACCCACGTGAGGCAGAACCTCGATGGCTCCATTCAAAACCATTATTCTAGAAATACCAGCGGCTTCTGGCATTTATTTGGCCCACCAATTAGCTGCCATCATTGTAATTCAAAAATTCAAGCCAGACGCCACACTGACGTGGTGAGCTGCAAGCCGGGGTGATGGCTGTCAGGAGTTCATCAACATTGTCAATAATGCTCACCACGACGGCTCCGCGCGGCATTTAGAACCGGTGTTCTGCGTGTTGTGTCGTCCGTCCTCTATACCGAAGCCAAGAGACGGAGCTGAAGCACTCTGGATCTGGATCGCGATACCGTCATGCCAGCCAGACAGACAGACAGACAGACAGACAGACAGACAGGCAGACAGACAGACAGACAGACAGACAGACAGACACGGTTTGAGGATTCAGATGATCGGATATCCGAACGGATATTCTTAGCCGTATAAAACAGCAAACAACTTGCCCGGCAACAGCTTCGACAAAAGGATCCCTGACGGAAGCACGCCTTTCCCTACGGTACGCTGACATTGCACTGTAGTGGTAACGAAGGAACACACTTGATATTTCACTGTAGTGTCTGGCAGGCGGGCACACTGTATGTATTTGCTTGATTTTCATACCTAGAACACTGCAATTGCTTGACATCTCCCCTCGTGATAGCTAAACAGCCAATGGGCTCGGGCTTTTGGAATGTTTATGTCAGGGTTCTACAGTGGTATATACCAGGTATAATATTCAACTCAGGCATACAACTAAACAGACACACTCCTGATTCACTTTGGGTTGGCCTCGCCTTCCTCTCAGTCTCAGGGAGCACCGCGGCCCTCGGGCGCGCGAGATGGGCACGCCATTTTCAGCTCGTTCAACAACTATTCGTCGTCCGCTTTCATGGCATTTCATTAAACCCTGCAGGATAAACGGAATAACCAAGCTCAATACCACCTCGACGTTCTCCGCAGCTCATATCTTGCGAGGGGAAGGTGCCATCGGCAAGATCAACCAGCTCAGACCCGGGTGAGTGCAAGAAAGAGCTAACGCCACCCCCCTTCCCTGCGGTGTAGCACCGACGTTCTTCCTATTGGTGGCATCACCTGACCTAGATGACCGTTAGCTGGCCCGTGATCGTGATCGCCAATCACGATATTATACTTCTCGAAGGCAAGAATAAAGTAGACGAGAACAAATAAATATACCTTGTCGATCCTAAGGTATACAGATATGGATATGCTCATCTACTGTTTACTGCCAACACATACTCAGCGTTAGGGATGCACCGTAACCCCTCAGCGCGCTAGAGGTCAGCCCCAATTGCTACTGTATAGCCCTGAATGTCCACGGTGCGACTTTGACATATGTTTGTCTTCGAGTCGTCCTGTGGCACGGCGTGTATCAACGGAACGATTCCAACAACGCGCCACGCTCTTTCGGGGTCGTTTTTGTTCCTGTGATCAGTGCGGCACACAGGTGACGCCTCGGAAAGAAATATACACAGCTTCAACTCTAACCATGTAAGCATTGCACCCATTCGCGTTCTCTTTGGTGTGACAGATGCGGAAGCGAGAACACGAAGCCCGGAACGATATCATCAAGAACAGTCAGTTGGATAGAGGCGACCTCCAGATACACACCATCGTGGCCAAGAAGAGCAAGGAGACGTTGGCAAAGGTTTGGATTTTCGTTCCCTGCTTACCCTGTACTCGTACCACGCAAGAGCAATCGTGCACTCGAAACACTGTGCCAGGAGAGCCTCGTGAAAAGACGTCCAAGCTGCCGTATCGAGCACTGGCACTACGAAACAAATCGAGTCCTCGGCAGCTTTACACCCTTGTGCGCACTCAATGTGTGGTACGCGTGGCAAACTGTTTGTTTCTGGACCCATGCCACGATAGAGGTGCACCCTTTTGTTTCTGAGGCTTTTCACTCTAGGAGATCTCCATATCACACCCGAAAATAATTTTTCTAGCCAAACAGGAAGGGCAGCTCGAGGAACAAACCCACGGACTAGGCCTTTAAAACAATAATATTGATAAACAAGAATGACATTCCGACGAGTTTAGGTTAAGGAGTCCCGTCGTTCAGAAACAAAACAAAATGAAAGTGCAACCTCTATCGTAGCACGCCTCTCTTGTGGATACCTGGTCCTGTCCCCTATGTATCGTACCGCCTCATTATCACGATGGCCCTTCCCTCCAAAGCCGTTCTGGCTTTCCGGGACGCTTGTTTGCTGTTTGACCCCGAGAGTGTGGTAACGCCACACCACACAACCCCACCTCGGTGTGTTGTGTCTCCACGCCCGAACTGAACGGAGAGAGCTGTCTATACCTGCTGCGGGACTGCTGTTGCTGTCCCGCATTGTAATACTCCCACTTTTGAGCGAAAAGAAAAACGAAACGTCAAAACCGATGAGCTGTATTATATCCCATGGCCTAGGTGTATATATACGTACAGGCTCAAAACAAGTATCATACATATTGAAATGAACCGATGATGTAATACAAAGACCTACAGGAAGAGCAACCAAGAGAGAGGAGTGTGGGAAAACAGCCCAGATCAGTATAACGACAAACCACAAGCAACGGAGAATCGTGACACTGATAAGAGACTGTAAAGTAAGGGAGGGGTGGTAGCACCGGCCTCGGGAGGTGCTTCCACCATTCTTATCCCACACTATATGAGAAGAAGAACTGGCCCAAGAATACATGCGTATTACCCAGGAACGAGTTGGGAACGTTCTTGAATGATCCCCTAACCCGGCCCACAGGTAAGGCATCATTATGGGACAGTTAAAAGGCCCCCCTCGAGGTCAGTAGCCATCAAGCTTTCTTCTCCAAATAGAGGTCGAGAAGAAGAGGTTATTTGAGACACCACCCGCCCACCCCTCAAAAAGATAAAACATGATACTTGGGACACCAGGTATTCCCAGACCTGGCTTGTAAGCTTTTCTTCTCTTAAAACCGCCGGTGGAAAAAGATCCGAGTGTCCGGGTTGATATTTCGAAATATACAAGAAAACCCAAACACTCGGAGGCTATTTCGCCGACCGGGTGGTAGCACCGACCCTTCGGTAGGTGCTTCCACCATTCTTATCCCACACTATATGAGAAGAAGAACTGGCCCAAGAATACATGCGTATATTTCATGTTTTGTATTTGAACTTGCTCACGAATTGGAAGGCAGTACGTACGCTATACGTACGAGTATACATGGTGTGGCGGAAGTGGTCGCCTCCGGTTTCCCGACGCTGTATTTTCATACCTCTCCGGTGTAGGTGTTTTAGGTATTCTCAATACTCGTACTTCGTATGATATTATACGATGTTGTATCTCGTAAGCGTGGTTTGCGAGCCATTTTGGAAAGGCGGTGAATCGCAGCCGATCAGCCGATGCATCCGATCGAATCGTTTCGATCGATATCGGAATCGCGAAATGGTTGCAATTGTTTTGCGATTTATGCCTTGTATGGTACGTTTTTTGCAGGCTACATTGACGCCCTCACCAGCCGAGCGTGGTTTTGCAGGCTCACTTCGCTCGTTCGATTTTACTTGAAGTTCGAGCGAGCCGATATACGGTATATTTAATACCAGGTACATTAGATTGTTCTGCTTCGCCGAAACTGATTTATATTAAATCAACTTTCGCTCCGATTAAGCCTTACGTGACTTCTAGTGGCATTGAGTGCTGTTTGTAGTGTCGCTGCTCTTGAGATCG